>CAUYQV010102813.1:0-11678 GCA_963574575.1 Galagoides demidoff
CGGGCACCTGTGGTCCCAGCTACTTGGGAGGCGGAGGCAGGAGACTCACTTGAGCCCAGGAGTTGGAGGTTGCTGTGAGCTGTGATGCCATGGCACTCTACCCAGGGGGATAGCTTGAGGCTCCATCTCAAAAAAAAAAAAAACATTCTATTAGGTATTTTAAGTAAATAAAAGATGATTTAAAATATGTTTAAAAATGTTCATAGATTGTATGCATATACTGTGCCATCTTAGGGAAAAGACTGAAGCATCCCTGAATTTTGGTATTCGTGGGGAGTCCTAAAACCGATCTCTCATAGATACTAAGGGACTACATTAGATACACTTGTAGTTGTCACAGCAAAGAACTTGTTGAGTTGGGGTACAGTTAAGATGTATAGAAGGTCAGTGGTGGTGCACCCCCTCTTGCCTGCCACCTCCCACCTAGGCTTCTGTTTCTGCTGGTGGGGATCTGGCTCCATGTGGTGGCAGGTCAGCCCTGCTGCTCTCAGGGCACATGGCCCTGCTTCCAGAAACCCTGCTCTGCTCCTGCTGCAGGCTCCCCACAGCCATCAGTGCTGTGTGCCCTGCAGTGGCCTAGCTCGGCAGGAGCTCCTGTAGCCCAGCGGCTGTGATGGAGGGTGAGGCCTGAGCTGGATCAGGCAGTGTCCAGTCTTCTCTTGGGCCACACAGCTGGCCTTCAGGGTTAATGTCATAAGCTTAAATGGCACCTCAAGAAATTGTACCTGACTGTGGCCTCCTCACCCCACCAGACTGGGTTGGGTGCCCCTGCTAAGCCTCTGCAGCACCCCACACTCTCCCCTCATGACACATATCACATTTATTATTACCACTGTCATCATTATCATTTAAAGCTAATACTTCTAGGTCCTTAATTAGACTTTCATTACCTGGCTCCGCTATAGGAAGCAGCCCTCTGTGGATAGGCTGGGGCTGTTTGCCATCATATTCTGGCTTCTAGGACAGTGACTGTCACATAGCAGGTGCTCAGTGAGTCCTTTTGAGACACTGGCTATGAGGCATTGTGCCAGCACCTCCATCTCACGGGACCGTCAACAGCCCTGGGAAGTTGGCCTGCACCCTCTTTAAGAAAGGAGGAAAATGAGGCACAAAGGGATCATGTGTTAACCACAGTTACACAGTCAACTGCAAGGAGGTGCCATGACATGGACCCACTTTGTGCCCAGGAGCCCGGGTGCTGCTCAGGACATGGCTGGGACATGCCTCGGTAGGGCTGGAGCCTACTGGTCCACTGACCTGAGGAAGCGGTTTTGTGAATTGATACCAGCTGTGTTAGCTGATGTGATGAGTAACAGAAAAAATGACATCATGTTGCGATCACGTGAAATGAAGGGAAATATAAATTCAGACTGAAAGGCACTGAGCGCCCGCGGCTGTTTCTCTCTGCGTGCTCGCACTCCTTGATCAGATGTCTCTTCCTGTCCCCCCATAGTCCCTCCTCCTCCCTCCCTCACTCCTTCCTTCCCCCTATCCTTCCTTCCTTCTCCCTCCTCCCTCCTCAGGCAGGATCAGTACCTGCTTCCTGTTGCACACAGGCAGTCACTTTTCTAGAGAGTGGAAAGGGGAAGGGGCCACCAGAACAGCTACAGAGCCTGGCCTCTGTGTGTGCCCAGCCAGGCCCTGGGCCTTCCCCATTGGCATGCCATCTGCAGGAGCCCAGACTTCCGCCCTTTCCCTCCGTAGGCAGGGCTGGCTGCACTTGTCTCTGCCCGTCCCCATCTCACTTCTGTGGCTCCTCCCTGACTGGCTCCTTCGTTCCTTCCTTCTTTCCCAGTCCTGCTCTGGCCTCCGACTTGGATAACCTCCAAATGCCCTCCTAAGGGCCTAAGGACCTCTCTTTGCAATAATGCATTTCCCAAGAAACCCTCCTAGGGTTAGCCTTCTTTCCCAACTAGAACTGGAGACCGAGAAGTTGGCCTTCCTGGCAGTGGAGCCCTGGGGGCTCTGTGTCCCAGGCTGGCTGTGTGGTCGGGCTCTGGGAGGCCCCACTTAGAAGTCCCCCAGACCCCACCTGTTACCTTCCCCTCACCTCTCACTGAGAGGCTGTGACTTTGCTCCCCAGCTGTTTAGTCTACACTTTCTATTTAGTCTATGCCGTGCCTACCTAGGGGCCTAGTATAGTACAGAGTAAATTCAAATCAGTATTTCTTAAAAAGTGACATCCACCTCCTGGCCAAAGGAACAGAAAGGTCAATTGGATGTTGCAATGCCGGACAAAGTGGTCTGGGCTTCCTCAGCACGGTTTCTCTGGCCGGTAGCGCTTGTTCTTAGACAGCCATAACTGCACATAGCAATGTCGTGGTCATGTAACTGCCACTTGGCACTTTGCCACGATTGTCCCCATGGACAGGAAGAGAAGCCCTTGGGACCTTCCACTTGTGCACACTTTCCATGCCTGCCCTTTGCTGCCATGAGCAGAATAAAAGTGTGTCATACCTGCCCTCGGTTCCCGAGTCCCTCTTCAGCCTGTCTGAATTGGATCGTTTGCACAACAGGCATATTTTGAGTTTTTAATATGTTTTTCTCCTAACTCTTGATTTATTTTCTGACACTGCCTTTTAGTCTAAGTAGTTATTTTATTTGTTTTGGGGGATGTTTTTGTGTCCAAAGAATAAGAATAATAGACCTCGTTAGGTAGTGTTTTATAGTTTGTAAAAAATTTTCTCCAACTTCATAAGATTTCATCTTTTCACAACCGTGTATGAAGTTGGGCACATGTAATTATTTCCACATTAGAAGTGATGACTGAGGCCCGGAAAGTGTAAGTGCTTTGCCCAAGTTGCAAGGTGCTCAGTGGCAGGAAGAGTTCTGGAACCCCAGTCTCCTAGGTCTCCTGTCTCCTTCTGGGACACCATATCATTGCTGTGTCTTTCTTGACTCTGCCCACCCTATCCTAAAACAACTTCCCCAGCTGGAGTTCAGTGGAGTCATACTTCAGAGTGGATGACACCCAGCCAGGCGGACACTGTTGCTCTCAGGACTTACTGGATGGTACTTAGCAAATTATATTGAGGCCCTAGGCACCTGCCTATCCTTTACACCTGGTGCATATACATCCATTTATCCAGACCTCAGAGAACTGCAACCTTTCTCCTCTCCATTCTCTGCCTCTCCATCCTATGATGGACATCGTGGACTGCCCCGTATCCTGCTTTCTAGCTGGGGCTCCTGCTGTGCTTCTGGCCACATGAGTGTCTGCCAGCGTCTCTGAGCAGCTAGCTGGAGGTCCCTTCTGGCTTCACTTCATTGCTGCTTCACTGGTGTCCCAGCCTGGAAGCTGGTGAGACTGTGCAGCCTCTCTCATGGTAAGAGGCATTTAGCTGCAAGGTGCTTGAACAAATGTAGAGACCCAGGGGTGCCCAAGGGTTAGAAGGCAAAAACTAGAACTGGGTCTAATCTCTCCCATGTCAATTAGGTACATTGTTATTAATCTGTGTATTCTAGGTCAATGACACAGTGGCATAGTTTGTATGCCCTGCAGGGGTCTGATGAATCTGTTGGTGATCAGAAGTGACATTTTCAGATGGGCTTCTCGGGACTCTCCATCAGTGAGACCAGGCAGGTGCAGGCAGGCCTGCTACAGTGAGGGGCACAGCGTGTGTCCATGGCACACGCATGGCAGGAAAGCACCACGGGGGCTGTTGTGCTGATTTTTTGCTTCCACTTAACAAAGATGTAAAAACTCGTATTGTCCAGAAGAAAAGAAACTATAATCCAAGTGTTACAGAAGAGAGTTTCCTCCTTGCTTTTTTTAGACTCCATGAAAGAGGAATAGAAAAGCCTCCAAAATGAAGGAATCAGCTGGGGGTATTTAAGAGGACTCAGAGGGCACTGGAGGGTGCTTTTCCTTGTCCATTCCTAGGTGGCCATCTGCCCCATTTGGCCTTGACACAGAGTGGAGTATTGCAGACTTTGAGTAGTAGGTGGACTGAGAGGCACCAACGGAGGGGTTGCAGCGGGGAGAGGACGCTGATTTCTCCTTCATCTTTGAGTTGAAGTCCTGGGTGAGAAACTGAAAACTTGCATGGTAAAGCCAGGATAGTACCTGGAGTTTATCATGCAGCATTCTTGTTGTGTAATACATTTGTCTGTCTAGTTTGGGACTTTGCTTTATGGAGGTCAGTTGAGCAGTCACAGTTCGAAAGTCTAATAAATTCTTGCGCTGATGGCTACACGCATTATTTCAAAGTGTGCTACAGTTTTGGATATTATCAGGATCACATCATGAAATCCTGCAGTTTGGTCATTCTACATAAGCCCCTTACCTCAAAGTGAGATAACTAAATGTGAATGGTAAAGTGCAATGTGATTTCATTTCCTTTCACGGAGGTCGGGAGTCTTCCTGCCTCCTTCAATTCAGGCAGTGCTGTGCTGGTGAATGGTTAGCAGCTGGCTCCTCAAAAGAAGCCTGGGTGTAGAGTGCATGCAGATTCCCATGGTGTAACTACTCCCATTGTGGCCAATTTTAAGCTTGCACCTTGATATTGCCAATCCTGGAGCTGGGAAGGGACGTGCAGAGCCAGTAGGAGCCACCTCTGGCAGTCGCCGCGCTGTCAGGTGTTTCCTGTAAGTGACCTGTTGTAGGTGAGCGCTCTCAACCTTGCTGCTGGTGGAGTCCCTGGATTCTAGGAAGCACACATTCCAGTGAGAAGATGACACTAGCAACTGATGACCAAAGAACTTAAAATTCTAAGATGATATGGAGGGTATTTTCATCTTCAGTCTCACTTCAGATTCTGCTAAGAGCTAAATGCAGCAATTTATGAAGATGTTAGATCACAAGTCCTCCTCAAGGCAGGGATTGTGGAGGTCACTGGTGGTAGGGTTACTCTATTTTCTGCAAAGAAGGACCCAGGCGGGGAAGTTAGAGAGTCAGTGTTGGATGGCTGGTTTGCCAGTGCCACTTCCTGGAGATGCAGGAATCTCCAGGCTCCTGGTGAAAAGGTGCCAAAGAAAAAAGCTTATTAGTCAGCTGTTCACAGCCTCCCTGAGACTGAAGGGCTTTGCAGGTGGCCCTGTATTTGCCTCAGGAGACCTCTGGCCTCTTGTAGCAGCTACTGGGTAGCAAATAAAGCTGAGATAACTGGGGTCTTGGCCAAGATGAAGTCAAGTGGGCTCTGAACAGAATAAGGGAGGACATTCTACGATGGGGTGGCATTTCTTACAGTACTATGCCAGGACACCTACAGGGTCTCTTGAAGAACGTGAGAAACGGTTCCTAAGGGCACCATCCCTGACCGGCTGCTGCTTAGGAATTTCTGGGTGAGGGGCCGGCTTCCAGGTGATATTGATGTGACTCCTGCCTGAAAACTGCAGGATGAGGCTGGGCGCCCGTAGCTCAGTGGTTAGGGTGCCAGCCATATGCACTGAGGCTGATGGGTTTGAACCTGGCCCAAGCCTGCTAAACAACAATGACCAAAAAAAAAAAAAAAAAATAGCCAGGCATTGTGGCAGGTGCCTGTAGTCACAGCAGCAAGGGAGGCTGAAGCAAGAGAATCGCTTGAGCGCAAGAGTTTGAGGTTGCTGTGGGCTATGATGTTATAGCACTCTACAGAGGGCAACAAAGTGAGACTCTGTCTCAATAAAAAAGACAAAAAAGAACTGTAGGATGAAAGCTCTTCACCTTCATGGAATGAAGAAGGAAAAAAATCGTCCTGGGAAACATCCCTGAGAGGAGTGAAATTCTTTCACAACACTTACTTTGTGCAGCATTGAAAGAAGGTTAAGCTCGTGGGCGTTTGGAACTGCGGTCGCCTCGCAGGCCTCTGGAGCACGTCTCTCCATTTAAACACGCAGATGCAGCATTGCCATGTGTCTTTTTCATGTGAATTAAAGGGGTTCTTTGCGCTTGTGTTTGACTCTCCACTTGATAATCCCATTCTTATTTTGTGTATGAAGGTAGCCTCTACCTTAGAGAAAAATTTGAAGGCCCTGCATTTCTGTAAAATATAGTTTAAAGGATCAGAGTTCATATCCCAAGGTAGGAAGGATTCCATGGTTTCTACCCAGTTTCCCTGTAGGTTGGTAGAAAGGAGATATTTTTCCCAACTGCCATCTTCCAGAGCCCGAGTGCCTCTCCTAGGGTGGGTAAAGCCTGCTGTAGCCCGGCTGGTTGAGTCCAAGACTCAGTCTAGAATCTTTTTCCAAACTTTGAACAAGTACAACAGACAGTAAGCAGTGTTGGGCTCATAGTTAATGTGCTTTGAGTGGGCAGCACCGTGCAAGGGGCTGAAGGTGTTCTCAGCAGCACACTGCCCAAGGCCCCAGTTCTCCGCTGCGGGTGCATGTCACGTGTGACCCTTATTACATGCAGTTCCTGCCTTTGCCGTTTAGCTTAGTCTTCCAAGTTGGGACTGGAGGCTGCCATGCTCAGCGCTGGGCTATATGAATGTGGTTTGTCCAGCGGATGCTTTTAACCTCACTGGTCCATGCCTGCGCACATAGTCTGCCTTCCCCTCCTTGCTCTGGGTGTGCTGGGGAACATGGGTGGGTTATGGTGTTCACCTAGAACAATGGTTCCCAAACTCTTGATGTCAGGCTCATTTTCACTTTGAAAATTATCACGTAGCCCAAAGAGATTTTGTTTACATGAGTAATTTCTCTTGTATTGACCATATTAGTAATTAAAACTGAGAAAGTTTAAAAATACTTATGTATTTACTTTAAAATAACTATAATAAACTCATACATCTAAAATATTATGGAAAATGACTATTTTCCAAAATAAAAAATGTAGTGAAAAGAGTGGCATAGTTTTTACATTAACAAAATCTAATGTCTGATTTGATACACATAGAATCCTCTGGAATATCCTGTTTGCTTCATTCAGTCTATTGTGGTTGTTATTTGAAATATTCAAAGAGAAAGTAGGCCGTGCCCAGATCTGGAGTTGGAAAAGGGAGGACCTCATGGACCCCTAAAAGAATCTTAGACACCCCCAAGGGACTTCAGACTGATCATACCTTGAGAACCACTGGCCGAGATGAATGTAAAACAGGAAAGCAACCTTCCTATACAGCATATCCCCCGCATTGACTGTAGCGTAATATATGACTATATTGTAAAGTCAGAAGGGCAGTTGTTCTTCTGGTCCCATTAGTCAAGAGCTAAAGGCCAAGGCGGTGTGGCTGGTTGCCCATGCTCATAGTGGACTTGGAGGCCTTTCTTGCTGTGCTAAGTCCTGGCACTCTGAAAATTTGTTCTAGATCAGCCAGGTTTGTCTAGGACAGGTTTCTTGTGTAAAAAAAATAAATTAAGTTTCTTGGGTGGTGCCTGTGGCTCAAAGGAGTAGGGCACCAGCCCCATATGCTGGAGGTGGTGGGTTCAAACTCAGCCCTGGCCAAAAACTGCAAAAAAAAAAAAAGAAAGAAAGAAAGAAATTACAGTTTCTAAAACTGCAACATGGAAGATTTCACTGCTTTATTACTAAAGATCTGAAAGTTTGGGGTGCCACAGGTGTTTTGGTGAATCTAGATGGTAATGATGTTACTATTTGGAACTCATATTATCACTTCTCCATATTTAATGAGTTCTAGATTTCATGAGAATCTGTTGCTGGGATGAAACTTTTCTTTGCCTCTGAAAGTCTGTTAGAAGTGAGATTTGCAGGTTTACTGGAATATTATAGTTAACAGAGGAATGGTTCTGCAAGATCGCTCCTCTGCCTTAAAGATAAATTACTTCATGCTACAAAACTGTTCTGAATGTCCCTCGTTTCTGCCTTGGGTGGAAGCTGGGTTTTAATAATGTGTGCGTTGTACCTGGAGACAGTTGCCTGTGACTCTACACCATTCACAGCAACCATTTGCATCAGACGTCCTACTCTGCAAACAGTGTGCTCTGCCTGGGTGAACGAAGAGGAAGCTAAAGTTCAGAGAGGCTGGGTTGTCTGTTGTGAGTGCACATTCCGGAAGTACTGTGTATGTCAGGTGCTATTGAAGTGCGCACCAGAGGGTAGTTCTTGGCATAGTGATGCTGCTTATTGCTAGTAAGATGGATGTCGTTCCAGATCTGTGGTTGGTTAGAAAGGCATCCGAGCCTTTTCTACTCCCATACGACTTTGGAACAGATCTTAAGGCCAGTGCCAGTCAGGCCTGTGTCTGCACACTCCATGGAGGTTCAGTGTGACCTGCCCATGGCAGCCTGGCTCTGCCATCAGATTGCCACAGCCCCCTTGCTCTGGCTGCACCTTTCCTGTGAGGTGCTTGTCAGAGGCCTGAGCACAGAGCATATGGAGAAATGCTACCTGGTTGCTTTTTCCTCAGTTTGGCCTGAGAGTTGCATTCATATAATAAACTACTTGGTAGCAAAGCTGGGAGGAAGGCTACCTGTGGAGTCCGCTAGGGGGCTGCCTCAAAAAAATGGTGCATAATTTGCAGGGTCCAGTGCAAAGTGAAAATACAGAACTTGTTCAGAGATTATTAAGAATTTCAAGTGTGAGGTCCTTCTAGGCACAAAGCAGTGTGGCTGCATGGGGCATACACTGGCTAAGTCACTCTGTCCCTACACCTGACAATTGGCCGATGGCTGGATTAGCATAGGTCACTCCCTGGCCAGCCAAGCCCATAATGAGAAGTGGCCACTTCACAACCTGGGCCAGTTTGTGTGAGCTCCTTTCTGTGTGGGGTGGTATCTAATAGGAGAGGGTATCTGATTAGCAAGAAGGGTAATGGTGACAGGTTAAATTTAAAGTAGCTAAGCCTTCCCTGGTGTGTCTCCGTGCCACCCGACTTCTGTGTATTCCGCCACCAGTATCTACTGGGGGATTAGGGTGGGAGCATTCTCGGGAGCTACATGTGACCATCGAGCCCCTGAAATATGGATGCTCCAAATTACCATGTGCTGTCACCAGTTTAAAGAATACACTGGATTTCAAAACCTTGGGATGAAAAGAAGAAGCAAAATGGCTTAATTTTTTAAAATATTGATTGCATATTGAAGTGATAATATTTTATCTATGTTGGGCTACACAAAATAGCTTACCAAAATTAAAATTTCACCTTCTACTTTTTAATGTGGCCACTAGAAGATACTAAAGTTCGTATGGAGTTTGCAGTACAGTTCAGGTACACACGCTGCCCCAGACTAGGGACGTGCAGCAGCATGACCCCACCTCCTCATAAATCCCTCCTCCACTCACTCGCACTCAGCTCTGTACACTGTGCACGGAGACCCTGCAGGAGAGGATCAAGCTGGGAGGGCTGCTGGGGAGGTGTGTGGAGCTTCAGGCCAGTAGAGTGGAGAATTTGTTTGAGCACTAGGGAGCTATTGATTGCTTCTTGGCAGTGTGGGGTATGTTTGAAGGTGATTTGTTAGAGGAAGAGGAAGTGGAGGCAAGAGTGGAATATAGGATAGGAAATCTGGGCAGTAGGAGCCGGGCCACCCTCCTAGAGCAGTGTTTTTCAACCGTTTTTTATCTCACAACACACTTGAATCTGTCGTTAAACTTCCAGGGTACACTTAAGTTATGTTGATCAAAAAAAAAAAGAAAAGAAAAGAATATACTTACTGTGCTTTAAACTTCCTTCAAAAATAATTTAATTAATGATCTTTAAAAATTTTTGCAGCACACCATTTAGAAAGCACTGTCCTAGATCAAGTTCAGATGACCCATCTGGGTATTGATGAGATGCTTTCTACCCAAGCGAGGAAGAGCCCTGAATGTATCCTCCCTCTGCCAAGTTCGAGTGATTAGACTCCCCTTCTGCCTTGCTAATCCAAATCCAGACAGGTCCCCCCAGTGTGGCCCGGCTGCATGGTTGCTATGGCTTGGCTCCAGACATTTCTTCTCTTTAGTCAGGTTACTTTTCTGCTTCCCCATCAGTCACATTCCAGAGGGCAAGGGGGGAAATTGACAGGTATCAGTCACAAAAGCCTCCTGGGCAAAAGAGGTCTGTAAGCCCCAGCTTTTTGTGAAAACAATCAGGATGTTGAAAGCCTTTTTCTTTTATGAAAATTTTCTCTGGAAGGTAATTGTTTTGTGTGAAAGAAAACACTGGCTGCTCCGGAGGCTGTTTCACCTCGATGCCTGTGGTTCAGAGGGCAGAAATGCATGTGGAGGGAAGCGTTTGGAGGCAGAGTATGGCAGCCTGGGCAAAGCTGATCAGGACTGTGTGTGGCAGGGCGAGGCCTGGGAGCTGCTCTCCGAGGATGCTGGCTGGGGGTGGTGAAGAAGCGAGCTGGCCAGCCTGCCTCTTGATAACAGTTATGCCTAGAGGAATGCCAGTTCTCTCCTTGTTTTTAGACTGAACCAAAGGTGGTTCTAATTCCTTTCACCTCAACTACCACCAAGAACGCATGAATTATTCCTGCTTTTGACTGCAAGCATTATTGCAGCTCATCTTGTTCACAGAGCAGAGGAGGGGGTGAAGGCTGATGGGTGTCTGATGCTGGTTGTGGAGATGCTGTTGCTTTCACCAGAGGCACGTTGGATTTGTTTTTCTTTCTTTTTTAAAATTACAACTAATATGCCTTCTTTGCACAGGGCGGACCTTTCCAACACACCCGTACTTCTCTGCCCAGCTCGGAGCAGGGCAGCTGTCCCTGTACAACATTCTCAAGGCCTACTCCCTTCTGGACCAGGAAGTGGGGTACTGCCAGGGTCTCAGCTTTGTAGCTGGCATTTTGCTGCTTCACATGAGTGAGGAAGAGGCCTTTAAAATGCTCAAGTTTCTGATGTTTGACATGGGGCTGCGGAAACAGTATCGGCCGGACATGATTATTTTACAGGTACAGAGTGTTCCTTGTGTCTCTAATAAAAACAAATGCTAAGAATGTTTGTTATCCCTCTCCAGGTGTGTCTGAGGAGCTCGTCCACCACCAGGTGACATCGTAGCAGCTGTCATTGTTGATAACGTGCTCTGTGCTGGGCATCGTTCCGGGTGTTTCCTGGGCAGTGATCTCCATGGCAATATAATAGGAGGGTACTAGAATAGGCTGAGTTTGTAGGGGGCAAGACTGAGACTCCAGGAGATGACGTAATTGGGCCAGATCACACAGCTAGGGAGCAGCAGAGCTGGGATTTTAAACCCAGGCCTGACTCCAGGGCCTTCTCTGTTGTGTCCTTTAAGAACTACCAGGCAGTCTAATCCCCCTCTCTCCTCTACCCCTGCTACTTTCCTCTGCCAGGGAGCTCCCCCAGTCTGTTATCCCAGGTTCAGCCCAAGCATCACATCCTGGGAGAAGCTCTTCCTGACCCCCCACTTGTACAACGGGTACACTCTGCCACATTATCCTGTCTCGTTTCTTTTGCACAGTACGTTCACTGCCAGAAATTATCTTTTTTGTTTACTTCATTTACCTGTTTATTTTCTGACTTTCCTCAGCATGTAAGTTTCATGAGAGGGGAGCGATCTTCCTGGTGTTGGACTGAGTCCTCAGTTCCTGTAACAGTATCTGATTCAGTACTTGCCTGTTGGTTTTATGAATGAACGAGGCCATCAAAAACAACCACACCCAGGCTCAGTGCCAGCCACGTACACCCAAGGTGGTGGGTTCGAATCCCCAGCCCAGGCCCTCCAAACAACAATGATGGCTGCAACCAAAAAATGGCCGGGCGTTGTGGCGGGCACCTGTGGTCCCAGCTACTTGGGAGGCGGAGGCAGGAGACTCACTTGAGCCCAGGAGTTGGAGGTTGCTATGAGCTGGGATGCCATGGC
>CAUYQV010102816.1:0-40997 GCA_963574575.1 Galagoides demidoff
CATGGTATGTTTTTCCATTTGTTGACATTCTCAGCTATTTCTTTCCTTAAAGTTTCATAGTTCTCTTTATAGAGATCTTTCACATCCTTTGTTAGGTAAACTCCTAAATATTTCATCTTCTTTGGCACTACTGTGAACGGAGTAGAGTCCTTGACTGTTTTTTCAGCATATGTTTCTTAGCCATTCATCTGTCTTCTTTACAGAAGGTTCTATTCATGTCTCTTGCCCAGTGTTAGATGGCATTGTTGGGTCTTTTTTTTGTTGATTAATTTGAGATCTCTGTAGATCCTAGTTATCAAGGTTTTGTCCAGTTAGGTATCTTATTTTTTTTTTTTTATAAAATATCTCTCTCTTTTATTATCTTTAGGCAAATACCCAATGGTAAGGTTTGTGGCATCTTTTAGGTTTTAAGGTCTACTTTTAGTTCTTTGTGTTACCTCCGTACTACTTTCCACAGAGTTTGTACTACTTTGCAGTCCTACCAACACTTATGTACACATATAGAAGTAATACTTAATGGAAATCAAACAGGGGGGAGAGAGAAGGAAGGAATGAGTAAAATCACACCTAAGGGCTACAACACACTGGGTTCATTTACAGTTGTGTCTCAAACTATACAAACACAAAGTGACCAAATCATTTGTATCTTCATAATATTCTGAAATAAAAATAGCTTTATTTATTTTTCACCAAAGGAACACAAATTCTGCATGATATAGTATATTGTATATATTTATATGCAAGTGTACTTTCTGTTATATATTTGATTAGGATATGATTGTTATCAGGAGGTTTTCACCAAATTACTGTAAGCTTAAAAGTTTAAAAACACCATCTTTAATTCTTGCCACTAAGTCTATAAGTCTGGTGGGTGGTTCTTCTCATCTGAGCCAGGCTTGGCTAAGCTGGGCTACCTCAGCTCACGTGGCTTAGTTCATCAGCAATTCAGCTGATTAAAGAGGGTCTTTCTCACACACCAGTAATTGACTGAGCCAGGGTTAATTGAACCATGTGTAGCTCATCATCTAAGTTTTAGAATACCTTTTTTTGCATGGTGTTGTGGGAAGTTTCTAAAGGACAGGATAGAAACACGCAGGACTTCTTTAGCTCTAAGCTTACAATTGGTTCAGTGTCATCCATACTACCTATAACAGAGCAAACCTAGTCATGAGTCTGAACTAATTCCAAGATCAAAGAAATTAACCACAACTTTTGATGAGAGGAGCTATTCAGTCATATTTCCCCTCTGTGGCAAACAGAGAGGAATGAAAATGTCTCATCATTTTTATCACATGCTGCGTTGTTATGTAAGAAGTTGAAAGACTCTCCACAATAATCATAAAAAAAATTGGGTAAATCACCTGAGAAAAATCTGAATTAAATTGGTGTGATAATGTTTCTCACATACATTAAGTATAAAATTAAGTAAATAGAGCTATTCTGCCATTTAAATTTAACCAAACGTTTTATTGTTAGTATAAAGATTATCTGTCTAATTTTATGGAGTGGGCAATAGTGTTAGGTACCAGAACCAACCATATGTTAATCTATGACCATTGCATGTAAAAGAATGTATTTTATTGTATTGATGAGAGCAACATCACAAGTAATTAGGGGGATGGGATTACAAATTACCTGAGGTATACAAGAAGCAGGAAGGTCCAATTTAAAGGTGGACTTGAATTAGTTAAAAATATGTATTAATTATAATTTTTATACTATTTACCACATATTTTAATTTTTTAAATATTTTAAATATTTAATAAAAAATTTTATATTTATAATTATGTAAATGTTATAATTATTATATTTATAATTCTAAGGTGATAACAAAAGCATTTATTGAAAGTTGATACAGTAAGAGAAATGTACAGTAAAATTTATTCATATAAAATGCTCAATTTATATGAAAGAAGCACTGGCAACAAATAGAAACCAGTTACTAATATGGTATATGATATAAAGTAATTCTAAGTTATTGATCATCCCTTTGAATGTGACTGTCTTAAGTACAAAATTAAAAGATAAAGATTGTCAGAGTGGATAAAACAGAAAGAATCAACTATATCCTGGCTACAAGAAAGGCACTTGAAACATAAAAACTCAAATGGGTCAAAATTAGAAGAAGAAAGCTATAGCATGCTAACATTAATCAGAAGAAATCAGGAGCAGCTATATTAACTTTAAACAGACTTAAATAAGAAAAATTAGCAGGTATAAAGACAGGCACAGAATAATGATAAGTAGTTCAATTTTCTAAGAAGACATTCAATTCTAAATATGTGTGTACCTAAAAGCAGAGTATCAAAATATGTAAGGCAAAAACTGATAGAAGAGAAAAGAAATGCACAAGTACATTATTACAGCTGCAGAATTCAATGTCTCTCTTTTAGTAACCACCAGACCAACCAGGAAAAAAGTCAGTAAGAATTATAGTTCACAAAAATCACTATCATCAACTTGATCTAATTACTATTTATAGACTATTCCATTAAACAATAGCAGAATATGCATTCTTCTCACTTTTATTGAACTTTCATCATGATAGCCCACATTCTGACTATAAGTCCTACCTTGACAACTACAAAAGAATATGAATTATATAAAGTATGTTCTGAGACCACACAAAATTAAACTAGAAAAATATTAAACTGAATTAAGCAAAAACCAAAAAGAACAATAACTAAAACTCTCAAATATTTGGAAAGAAATAATACACTTATATATGGATAAAAAAAACTTTTTTAAATAATGAAAATAAAAATGCAACTTATAATTTGTGGAATGGTTCCCTTTTAGTCAATGCTTAAAGGAAAATTTTTAGCAAAAATTGCATATATTTGGAAAGAAGAAAAACCTAAAATAAGTAACCTAAGCTTTCACCTGAAATTATCAAATACATAAATGTAATTTGAGACTAAAGAAAATAGAGTAAAAGATATAACACAAATTAGAAAATAAGTTAATGAAATAGAAACAATAAAACATTAGAGAAAATCAACAAAACCAAAGCTTTATTTTTTGAAATGATTAACAAAATTGATAAACATTTAGCTAGATTAATCAGGAAAAAATAGATAGAGCATAAATTACTAATGTGAAATGAAAGTGCTGAGTAGGTTAGTCCTGCACTGGTTACCAATTCCAGAGGAAAACACTAAACTTCTGCCTAGTGCATTTTGGGCTATGCCAATTTCTATCACTTGCAAAAACCCAGAGAGACAGGACACACACATCAAATAATAAACTCATTTACTACTTACAGAAAGGCAGCAAGGGACAACAGAAGCCTATGATTCACAGAAAACTGGCTCCCCAAAGTTCAGGAAAGATGCGTAGAGTGAATAGAGCTTTGTCTGCATGTCTCCTACTTACACTGTAGCTGAGACTGCCCCCTACCCCCCAAATTATCCCGTATTGGGTTTTACATACTAGAGGGGGTGTGTGCATTGTTGGGTAAAAGTATCATTAGACATTCTATTCTTGAAGGGGCATGAACAAAGCCCAGGATATTTAAGTAAATTCCTCCTTATCTCTGGATGGTACATTCTTGAGTTATTTTTGAGAAGCACAGCAAGAAAGGAGAAAGTTCTGCATCAGTCTATGGGCCACCCAGAGAATTGTCCTACAGAGAGGTCATCAGTCCTGACCCATGGACATGAAAGGGACATAAGGGGAATTTATAAACAACTCTATTCCCACAATTTTAATTTTGTAAAATGGAACAATTCCTTTAAAGACACATGGAAGAAATAGATAATATAAACAGTTCTACATCTATTTATAAATTGAATCAATAATGAATAACTTTCTATAAAAAGGTTAGTAATTAATGACTGAAAAAGTTTATCAGCAAGCTCAGATGGTTTCATCAGTGAACTCTACCAAATTTTAAGGAAGAAATTTAAAAAGACAAAAATAAATGAACTATCAAGTCACAAAAAGCCACAAATGACTCCTAAATGCATATTGCTAAGTGAAAGAAGCCAGTCTGAAAAGACTACATATGATGTGACCCCAATTATATGATGTTTTAGAAAAGGCAAAACTGTGGTGATAATACAACATTAGTGGTTCACTGGAGACTGAGGCAAGCATAGGAAGGGTTATGTAGGTGGAACACAGGTGATTTTTTTAGAGAGGTAAAACTGTAAAATATTGCAAATTTGGATACATGAAACTGAGTCTTTTAGAATCCATTGCACTTCATATTGATTTATAAAGAGTGAATCTTAATGCACACAATTAAGAAAAGTCATCATTGGCTCAGCACCAGTAGCTCAGTGGCTAGGGCGCCAGTCACATACACTGGAGCTGGCAGGTTCGAATCCAGCCCAGGCCTGTCAAACAGTAAAATAACTACAACCAAAGAAATAGCC
The DNA here is from genome assembly GCA_963574575.1 of Galagoides demidoff. Classification (NCBI taxonomy): domain Eukaryota; kingdom Metazoa; phylum Chordata; class Mammalia; order Primates; family Galagidae; genus Galagoides; species Galagoides demidoff. Next base: position 4,380 of record CAUYQV010102816.1, read on the forward strand.
AGGCATTGTGGTGGGCACCTGTAGTCCCAGCTACATGGGAGGCTGAGGCAAGAGAATCACTTAAGGCCAAGAGTTTGAGGTTGCTATGAGCTGTAAAGCCACAGCACTCTACCGAGGGTGAGAAAGTGAGACTGTGTCTCAAAAAATAAAAAGAAAGAAAGAAGGAAAAGTCATCACTGAAGTCAGAGGAATCACAGGGAGCAAGATGGCAGATCTGAGACATCTCTTTAGCATCCACTCGTGGTGCAACCAGGAAGAGAGGACTCCAGTCATCTCTGGCTGAGGAGTCCTGCCCAGAAAGATCACTTCAGGGGCACAAAGAAACATCAGAGACTCCAATAGTGAATGAGTAGATAAGGAGCAGTGGAGGATTGGCACAAAACGAGAGTGCTTGCATGCCAGCAGAGGCTGGCCAGCACTCCAGTGGTGGACTAGCAGCAAAGAAATCCTATTCTGCAGGGGGGGGGTTTGTTGTTGAGGGGGGGGACTTGGGTACTTGCCAAAGCTACTTTGGGAGAGCTTAAGCGAGTGAGTGAACTCAAACAGGTCAGGATTGAGTTGCTGGGCAGGGTGGAGCCTTCCTCATTTGACTACTATCAGGGCACTGCCATTGTGGGATGGCTGCCAGGGAGGAACAGCCCACAGGGTCCTAGGGTCAGGACAGTTCTGGCATGCCTGCTGAGATGAGCAGCCACCATGGGGAGGAACTGGACAGATCCTGTTCCCCTGGGAAAACCACTCTGTGGCCAAGGGGCACTGTTTGAAAAGGTTGAGACATATCCCTTAAGTAGTCTGTTCAGAGCTTCAGGCTCCCAACTCTGCAAGGATTGAGGGCAAATAAATCAGGAAGACAGGATTGGTTCTCTTCAGCAACTACATAATGGCTTACATTTTTCTTTATATACTTTAATTTTTCTGATGTTTTATTCTATTTTATTCTGTATTCCATTTATAGGTCAGATACACATCTGACCTGCATCTTATACAAAGTATTAGGGACATGATTAATATCTCCTAATCCCAGAGTCATATATATATATATATATGTTCCCTTTTCCCCCCCTTTTTTTGTTTTTTTTTTCTTTCTGTTGTTATTATGTTTTTCTTTTTACATTTATACTTTCTTCATTACTAAGGGCTCCATTTTGCTAAGGTTTTTCTAAACATTTTACTCTTTCTTTCCTTTCCATTTCTCCTCTTTTCTCTCTTTCTATAGAGTTTGTCTTACTTTTCTTATCATGCCTACATAAATTTCTCAAAAAACAACTAAGATATCCTTTTTTTCCCCATCTTATGCAATTTAATTTTTAATTTTTCTTCACATACTTTCATTTTTTTTTTGTTTTTCTGATGTTTTATTCTATATTCCATTTATGGGTCAGATACACATTCTGAGGCCTGGTCTGCAGGACCACAACATTGGTCTGGCTCAAGAAGACATTAATTCTTTGGTCTAGGGTGCCATTCTAGATTTAGCCTTTGGAAGGATGATATTGGTAGGTACCACAGACAAGACACTGATGACCTAGAACAATTGGACTTAATAGACAAATACAGAACACACTATCCCAAAGAAAATGAATATATGTACTTCTCATCAGCCCATGGATTATACTCCAAAATATATCATATCTTAGGACACAAATCAAACCTCAACAAAATTAAAAGAATAGAAATTATACCTTGTATTATTTTAGGCCACAAGGCAATAAAGGTAGAACTCAACTCCAACAAAAATTTTCATCCTCACACAAAGGCATGAAAACTAAACAAACTTATGCCAAATGACAGTTGGGTCAAGGAAGAGATAAAGGAGGAAATCAATAAATTCCTAAAACATAACAATAGTGAAGCCATGAGCTACCAAAACTTGGGGGATACTGCAAAAGCATTCCTACAAGGGAATTTTATTGCATTAGATTCCTACATCCAAAAAACAGAAAGAAAACACATCTACAATATAATAAATCATCTCAAAGAAATGGAAAAAGAAGAGTAATCCAATCCCAAACCTAGCAGACGATAAGAAATAACCATATTTAAATCAGAAATAAATGAAATTGAAAACAAACAAAAAAAATTTCAGAAAATTAATGAAACAAAAGTTGATTCTTCAAAAATAAACAAAGTGGAAAAACCTTTGGCCAAATCAACTAGAAACAGGAAAGTAAGATCTCTAATAATCTCAATCAGAAATGAAAAGGGAGAAATAACAACAGATACCACAGAGATATAAGAGATTATCTCTGACTACTACAAGAAACTCTATGCCCAGAAATGCAACCACATGCATGGAGGAAATGGACAAATATTGGGCATCATGCCATCTCCCTAGATAAATTCTAAGACTGAGTACATCATATTTCCTAAGATCAGAAAATACACAAAATGAACCTGGAGTATCTTATAGTAGCAGTAAATAAGGAAGAGAGAAAGAAAGAAGAAAGAAAAGGAAAAGGGAAAAAAAGGAAGGCAGGAGGGAGGCAGGGAGGGAAAGAAAAAGAAAGAAAAGGAAAAAAAAAGAAGGAAGAAAAAGAAAAGAAGGAGGAAGAGGGGAAAACATATATACACACACAGTGATTTGAGGGTGGGTAGATCTCAAGAGACACAGAGCCAACTAAAAGGACTTTTAATGTATTAATCTGTTGCAAGCTCAGCCAAAAAACAAACTGGTATTAGATAATTACCCAAAGTACAAAATATCCATCAGTACATATTGATAGAAGTAGTTTATCAAATCATAAAGGAACTGGCACAAAGAGACAAGTCTCCTGTACAGAAGAATTACAAATTAATTGGCTACATGCACCACCTTATATGAAGTAAAATTCCCTTTTCCTTAAATATAAATTGTGCATAGTGCCTTCCTCCCAAAAAGTATAGTCAGAAAGAGTAAAAATGTTTAACTTTACAGTGGAGAAATGTACAAACACTACTTCAGGTAGGTGACTGAGGTCAACATCACTAGTCATAAATCACGTTCCTAGCCTTACTTAGCTTTATATGATGTGATGAACATTGCACTTCACATTTGTCCCCTAAACTCATAATAGCAGTACATAATATACTCATGAGAAAAATGTCAGACAAATTCCACGAGACGGGTTTCCTGAATATACCTCACCAAAGCTCCTTCAAACTGTCAAGGCTATTCAAAACAAGAGTAGTTTAAGAAATAGTCATAGCCAAAAATAGCCTAAGGAGATCTGACAATTAAATGTAATATGATATCCTGGAGGGAATTCTGGCAAATAAGATGTATAACAGATAAAAATTAAGACAATCAGAACAAAGTATATTCTTTAGTTACTAACAAGCACTCTTATTTTACCATTTTACCTTTAAAAAAAATAGTATTACTTTGGATATTGTATAAAGAATATACTGAAAGGGACCAAGTACAGACATAAGAAGGCTTTTGACAAAATTAAAGAAATTTTAGTGACTTGATTACTCAAAAGTGGATGAAGATGGAGATATTTGGGGTATATTTTTAAGACTGAGCTAACAGTATTAGCAAATGGAAAAACTAAGTTGACCCTAAGATAGAGAACACTGAATTTAATCAATGGAATATAATTCAGCCATGAAAAGAAATGGACCACTTATACAACATGGAGGAATCTTGGAAACATTATACCCTGTAAAAGAAGCCAGACACTGGCTTCTGTGGCACCTGTGGCTCAGTGGGTAGGGCTCCAGCCCCACATACTGAGGGTCATGGGTTCAAACCCGTCCCCGGCCAAACTGCCACAAAAAGATAGCTGGGCGCGTGGTGATGGGCACCTGTAGTCCCAGTACTTGGGAGGCTGAGGCAAGAGAATCACCTAAGCCCAGGAGTTGGAGGTTGCTGAGAGCTGTGACGTCATAGCACTCTACTGAGGGCAATAAAGTGAGACTCTGTCTCTACAAAAAAAGAAGCCAGACACAAAAGGCCACAAGTTGCAGAATCTCATTTATAAAGGCAGTAAGTAGATGAGTGGTCATCACCATCAGAGGAAGGGATAAAGGTGGGTACAGGAATTTTTTGAGAATGATAAAAATATTCTAAAATTAGTGGTGATAAGAAGTTGGTGATGATACTTCCATTTTGGATATATATTTTGTATGTGGATTATAAATAAGGAAGGTGAGGATGAAAGTGAACATGTCAAAGAGGCAGTTGAATTCCTCCCTATTGTTGAATTTAGGAATTGACTTGATACAGAGATATAAATTTTGGTGTGATTACTGTTTATGAGGTCCTTAAAATCATGACATTAGATGCTATCACTAAGGAATTAAAGGAGATAGAAAAGGGAGTGGTCCAATGACAGGCCTCAGCTGCTCTCACACCAGAATGTCAAGGAGGTGTAGGCAGCAAAGACCAATGAGAAAAAAGTTTATACAGCAAAGTTTATAGATATCACATGGGACAGAATCATCAGTCACATCATATACTGCAGAAAGAGAATTCACTTTGTTCTAGGCATTTAATTAGAGGGTATATATACATTCGACTAGAATAGTTTCAGTGAACATGTGAGAGAAAAGTCCTGATTAGACTAATTCAGAAAATAATACTGGAGGTAGAATTAGAGAAGAGGATTCTAGGAAACTCTTCCAAACAATTGGCATGATAAAGCAAAGAGAAAGGTGAGGGTGAGGAGGAAATCTAAGAGAGACTTGTGTTTTAATTTGTTGATACTTCTGCTATACATGGGGTAATAAAAGAACATTTGCATAGTGAAGGGAAACTTCCAGACCAAAGAACAAAGGGCAATTGCAAGAGGAAATAAAACAAGTATCTTGAGTAGACCAGAGGGGATTAGATCTCAGGTGCAAAGGAAGTGAGATCCTTCAGGAGAACCATAAAGAGGCATCCATAGTAACAGGACAGAGGGAAGCAGAATGTGTGGTCAGAGGAGAGTAAATATGCCAGTGGGGAAAGTTATTGCCTAAGTTTCTCTCTCTATTTTCACACAATAGAGAACAAGCTCATCAACTGAAGGATGGCATGAGTAATTTGAGAAGAGTGTTCAAGAAAAGAAAGTAACAAATCATCTTGTTGAAGAGTGGGAGATAGATTGACTAGGGAAATAATGTATGATTTCCAGGCCGTGGCCAGATCATGAATTTCATTAAGACCAGTCAGCTGTGTATCTGTGCTTGTTTTGTTTTATATTTTCAGCCATGCTTAGTTGCATGAATGCACATGACATAGAATTGATTTTGACTAAGGTTGTGTTTCAGTTAAGAGAAGAGCATGAAACCAAAAGTTGAGAATATATGCAAGGAGGTAATTGTTGTTTGTTAAATTGACCTTTTTACTCATCCACACAATAAAATGAATATTATTAGAGCATAAGCCATACAGAAATTAGCCAGAATTGTTCTAGGATTACAAATCTGGAAATTAAGCCTCTGTTATTGAGGACCTGGGCTTCTGTAAATTCATTCGGCAGAGTCAGATTAGCCAACAACATTCTAGAATCTGCTTTGAAAAGTAAATCTCCTTTTTAATGCCATCCCTTCAAAGTTAAAAAGATTGAGATCGTAAAGAGGAAAAGTATTTATTTTCAGATCAGACACCTGCTGCTTCCAATTTAGATGTTGGGTAAACTATCAGAAATGAAAACAGCCGAGCAAAATGCACTGTGTTCTAACCTTCCTAATTAACCAGACTCAGTCCTAAGCAATCTTATTCAGGTCTCCTTTTCCTCACTGAGCTGACCAGGGGAGACCTTCGAGGCAAAATGTGTGAGCCATTTAAAGAAAACTCAAACAACAGAAAAGCGCTGAAGTCTTTGAAGAAACTGTGAACACCCTCTGGGGAGAAAATTAGACTTGTGAACTTAAAAAAAAAATGGCACACAAACATTTTAACACAAAACTCAAGACAGGGATCAACAGAGATATTTCCAACTGAAGATTGCCTGTTGAGGAAGAAATTAGTTTTGAACATCAAAAATAAATGAACAAAGGGAGGCGAAAACAACATTAAATTAGGGTCTGTTCCTCAAGAAAAAAAAATCCCTGGCCCTCCCTACGCACAAACACACTAATCAAACTTTCTCGTTATAAAAGAAAACGTCTTTTCAAGTAATAAAATCAGACTCTAGAAAACCAATTATTAAAAAAGAGTCGTTTCTATAAGAGTCGTCTCTATATTCTTACTAACTTCAAAAAGGTAGCTAATTTTGACTGACTTCTCGTCCTTCCAGAGATAAGCATTATTCTTTTATTTATTTGCAATGTATTATCTTATACTATTAACTTATCATCTGATCATTCTGTTTTTAGTTTTACATATAAATGTGCAAATCTTCAGAAGCACTACTTATGCCATTCTTCAGCCATGATGAAAATCTTTGGGGATCTGTCTGCTGCAATCACAGACTTCAAGGGATGTGTGTAGAGGGGACATTCAAAGCAAAAGCTTATTACTGCCAAGCTGCCTCTAAATCCTGAGCAAGTTTCTTCTCTGTGGCTTCATAAATCAGGAACATCCTTTCGCCCTAAATAAGATGGTCTCAATGTTCTTGCTTTGAGGACCCTTGTATAAGTTTTGTAGGGCTTCACTAAAAATTACCACTATTGCTTAACAAAAGAAATTTATTGTCTCACAGCTCTGGAGGCTTGGAGACCTGAGACCAAGGTGTCAGCAGTGCAGAGAGCTGTGAGGAGGGCTGTGGCCCAGGCGTGTCTCCCTGGCCGGCTGCCTCCTGTGTCTTCATATTCCCTTTCCTCTACCTGTGTCTGGGTCCAAATTTCTTCTTTTTTATAAGGACACCAGTCATATTGGATGAGGGCCCAAATTAATGATCTCACCTTAATTTAATGACCTTTTTAATGGCACTATCTTCAAACACAGCCGCATTTCAAGGTACTTGAGGTTAGGACCTCAACATATGAATTTAAAGGAATATAGTTCAGACTGTAACAAATGTGTTTAAAAGTTTGAAAAGTATGTATCACCTCTCCTCACATTTTTAACATCAAATTTTGTTCTATGTTTAAAGAATGGAGTCTCCACTATACTTCAAATACTGACATTTATATATATTAGATATATATAAAATTCTTAATATATCTCTTTTAAGTATATGAAATGAAATAGACGATAATATAACCATTAATTTTTAAAATCCATGAACAACCTTATTTAAAAGAAATATTGTACCATTTCTTTTTATTCTTTAATCCATAGTATAGTAATATTGTCCTCTCTCTGAGCTGGGACCTAAGAATTTTTTCTAAATATATACCTATTCAAGTATTTATTGATTTTCTTTCTGATATATATATACATATATATATATATACATAATTTTAAAAGGCTGTAAATAATTCCCTACCATTCTGAGTTATTCTAATAATTTGTAATGATAATGATGTCACATAATAGCTATCACTTATTTAACACTTCTTGCCACACTCTGCTCTGAGGAATTCATAAATGTTGACTCGTTTACCCTCACAAAAACCCTCGGAGGTTGGTGCTATTTTTTCCCGATTTGTAGATGACAGAGGGAAGCATAGTAAGAAGTGAATGATGCAGCCAGGATTCAAACCCAAGCAGCTATTCAGACCACTGTGCATACCTACTGTCCTGTGCTACCCCGCAATTATTCAAAACCACAGAAGTACATCGTACCTTTTGACAAAGTGCTATTAAATACAAAAAGTAAAAATGCAGCCCTTCATGAAATAGACAAAGACAGTTGTATAGTCCTTTTATTAAAGGAGGCCTCTCTGGCACCAGTATTTAAAATCTGTCTTTTGTTTCCTATCAAGATTTCAGGCTGGGAGAAAGGCGTAGCATTCTTTTGCAAAACGGGAGACAGACCTGCGGTAGAGAGAAGCAGCAGCACGATAGGGAAGTCCGGGATCCAGAAATGGACATCCTTCATTGTGTGTCCAGTTACCCGCTGGGAAGTTTTCATGTGCCGCCACAAGTGTGCTTATGCCATGGGGAGACCGCTGTCTGAGCAGAAACCGTCCATGAGTCCTTTCCCCCAGACCTTTCAGCGTGGAGCTCACCTGGGTCTTACCTGCTTCTCTATCTCAGGCGTGGGGCAGCAGAGGGGGCGGTTCACAAGCAGCGAAGATTGCTCACATGAGTGACTCTGTGGGGACACTTTCCACTTTATCTGTCATGCGCTGGTTCCAGTGAAAGAGAGGGCACATCAGCACAGTGAAGTGACTCATGAGGGACAAGGTCAATTAAGAGAGCAGAAAATACGAGTTGCAAAATTTGCTCCTGCCACTTCTAATACCCAGATTGGCTTGTTTGTTCTTGTCGCTTCTCCTGGGAAAACGAGGATTGAACAAGTGAAAAGGAACCTTAGCTTACCCCTGAAGCCTGGGGGTGCAAACTAGCAGGCTGGTTAATAAAAGTAGCTCTGGGTAATGTGCATAGTTTTGCTTATCTCTGTATTTTTTGTATGACTTAAATAATTAAAATTTACACATGCTCTGCACAGTTCATGGCACACTGTGGATGCTCAATCCCCGCAGCAATTCGTACCCTGCTCACATCTGCCCAGTGAAAGCCAGTGCATAGCTCTAGCTCTGCGGGAAGGAGAGCTTCTCAGAGCTGCTCGCATCTTCACCCCTTCCCCTGGGCCCACGCTACACAATTCAATCCATGTAAGTCAGGAGCAGTTTATTTACGGCTTTGTTGCTGCAGCAGTCTCCAAACCTTGTTATTCCTCAAAATGGACGGGGAAACTGTTGTGGCAAAGCACAAATTTTAAGTCTTATACGTGTGTGTTTAGATTCAGTAGATCTGAGCTGGGACCTGAAAATACACATTTTTTTAAAACCCACAACAGCTGTTCGGATAATCATACTTACAAAACCATGAAAAAATAATCTTTCATATTTATTCCATTTTGACCTTATATAAAATTAATGTGCTGACATGATATAGAAGAGTGAATAGGTGGGGCTGATAAGAAAGGAATTTCAAATTTGAGGTTGGTTTTTGTGTGGGGGGAGTGAGTTTTAGTTGGAACGCAATATTATTCTCATTTAAAATTCCCTGAATCGGCTCGGCGCCTGTGGTTCAATAGGCTAAGGCACCCGCCACATACACCTAAAGTGGCAGGTTCAAATCCCCAGCCCGGGGGCCAAACAGCAATGATGGCTGCAACCAAAAAATGGCCGGGCATTGTGGCAGATGCCTGTGGTCCCAGCTACTTGGGAGGCTGAGGCAGGAGACTCGCTTGAGCACAGGAGTTGGAGGTTGCTGTGAGCTGTGTTGCCATGGCACTCTACCCAAGGGGATAGCTTGAGGCTCCGTCTCAAAAATAAAAATAAAAATAAAAATAAAATTCCCTGAATCATTTGGCTTATCAACTGGAAGTTGACATTGAGAGATCAAGTTAGTCTTTGAAAGGGGAAGTTCATGCTTTTGTTGGTGGAACTTCGCAAGCCTAAGTATCAACAGATACATCTTCCTAAGAGATATTGGGGGGGGGGCACCTGAACTGACTTGATTATTTATGATTATTTGGACCAGGGAAATACTTTCATGAAACTCACCTCAATGACTATCCATGTTTTGACAGCAAGATCACTTAAAAATTCAAAATAAATATTGCAAAGAAGCAATTCAGAGATTGCTATTTTACAAATGATGAAAATTTAATAATCTAGGATAATAACGATAGGTTAATAGCATTTGTGTCCATTTGCATATATTATGTTAATTGTTTTTCCAGATGCTTCTGTTGGTCATGGAGATATTCTGATACATAAAGTCAGATACAATTGTAAGAAACAAAAATAGGGGTGGTGCCTGTGGCTCAAGGAGTAGGGCACCAGCCCCATGTACCAGAGGTGTCTGGTTCAAACCCAGCCCCAGCCAAAAACTGCAAAAAAAAAAAAAAAAAAAAGAAACAAAAATAAAATTGCAAAGTAAAATACAAAGTTAAATATTTTTTATGTTCTGTTTTTTAATTTCTTTTGCTATCTAATTTAATTCTAAGGCTAATTAAATAATGCAAATTTTGAAAAATGTGGAGATTTCACTTAAAGAAAAATATTCCACATGGGCCTAAGAGGTATATGGCATATTTCTATTAAATACGTTTCTGTTTAAAAAAACTGCCTTTTTTTTTGGTCCCCAGTGTATTTGGAAGACCTCTGTAGAAGTTAAATGAACAAGAGTGAGCTAAGTTATTAAAGGGCAAATTTTACCTGGAGCGCTTACTAGAAATTAAGATGCTGTCACTTTCTTCTCCCCCTTGAAAATTATTTTAAAATAAAGCATTCATTTAAACATACAGATGATATAACCCATTTCCTTTTGGAGAAAATCAAAGAATAATTTTCAATTTTGTTGTTTTGCTTACTCTTTTTTATTTCGATGACTGATGTCCTGAGCTTATTTTTGACTGTATGTTTCTCTCTATATCATATCTCAAAAAGTTTCTTTTTATGACCTCCTGAAATATTACAGGGCAAATTCAAACATGTCCCAAGCAGGCACTGAAGTTTTAATGCATTTTTATGGGAATCAGCCTCAGCCTCAGCAATATAACATTTATTTGTCCAGAAGGATATTAGTGGAATTCTCTTCTATTTACAACTCCATAAGCAAATTGTTTCTATACTACAAGTATGTAGAATAATTTGCATTTTTCTATTTAGTTAATTAGTTTATCAATGTCATAGATGAATTATAAAATGCATATTGTACATCTGAATCTCCACTGGGGAATAAGCACCTCAGATAAGCTCATTTAACACCATAATGATGTCCAAATGGACTTTTAATAAAGTCCTTTCTGAAGTCCAAAACAATGTTATTTTTACCACTCTAATTAATGATGTCTTGACACAGATTAAATAAAAAGGCTTGTTTCCAGTGTTTGTCATTCTAACCCACTACTTAGAACAACGCACAACACAAACTTAGCCATAAATATATATATGTTGAATCAGTATATTGCAATCATTATTATTTTCCCTTTTACAAATAATAGTTACAAGGAAGTTCTAGCATTATCTGTTTTTTCAGGTGCAGAAGAAATTTATGTAATTTATTGTCAATATGCAGAAAGTGAAATGACAATTATGGAATTGTCAATATGTACCAAGTGAATGCTATAAACATTCAAAGTAGGAGTGGAGAATTCATTATCTGGTTCATAGGAATGAACAACATAATTAATTTATTTAAGAACATGACTTTATGTACAAGTGGACAATTTTAGATTTAACTACACATGTACTGATTCCAGTTCCACTTGATAAAAGATATCGTTGTTCCTGTTACTTCTTAATTACAACAAATCACTCACATGGTTGGGTGTTTCTCCCATTTAATCTTTTCAAGGAAATGTCTATTTATTCCAGACACATGGTATTTACAATGCTTAATTTCAACACTTGAGATGATTCCCTAGAGTTAAATAGTGTACTGAAACTACTGTGAAGGTTCTAACTTGGGGAACTCTATTATATTTAGCTGAGACTCTCATTTAATTTTATTGTGTAGACTAGAAGTTGGCAAACTACTGCTCAGGGGCCAAATCGGGCTGCAGCTGTTTTTGTGTGGCCCACAAGCTAAGACTGTTTTTCACATTTTAAATTATTTTTAAAAAGTAAAGGACACGGTAAATGGAAATCATAGAAAATCCATCTTATAGCTCCTATACACAAAGTTCTATGAGAATGCAGCCTTGTTTATTTGTTCACATCTTATCTATCACGACTTTCACACTACAAGGACAGAGCTGAGAAGTTACAACAGAGACAACATGGTTGATAAAGACTTCAATGTTTACCATTTAGCCCTTTATGGAAAAGGCTTGCCAACTCCTCCAGTAGGGCTAAAATTTCTTAAGGACGTATTAAAATAAGAGGTTGAACAAATAAGTTTGCAAACTCATCCTAGAAAATGTGCTACGTACCTCATTGCTAAATGTCACTGTGGTCACCTTCAAAGTAGTCCTTTAGGGAAGCTATGAACCAATGCCAGTGCCTACTACACCCTTCAAAGCATTTTTTTCTAGAATGACTTTGTGAACTTAATTATCAGACCTCCTACAATGATAGCTCTGATGGGGATTCCAGGAAATTCCAAAATTGCTTTGAAGGATGCAGTAGACACTAGCATTGGTGCATAGCTTCCTCAGGGGAGTACTTTGAAGGTGACCATAGTGATATTTAGCAATGAGGTATGTAGGATTTGGGGGGGGGGAACGAGCTCATGAACTTAATTGTCCAACTATAATACACCCTTGATCTCCCTTCTTCTGTTCTTCTTTTTTTACTTCAAGGAAAATTTATGATTTATTTACAGTTATTCTACCAATACCATGTTTAAAAATAATTCATTGGAAAAATCCAAAAGTTGAACAATAATATGATTAGCTAAATGGTAGAATGTCTTTATGGTAGAAGTCTATATAGCCAGTAAAATCAGTGGGAGAACACTTGATCGTGCTAGACCATCAGAAGGGCCTAGAAGAGTGATAGGAATTACCTCCCCCCCTTTTCGATACCGCATCACTCTTCTTCCAAATTCTTCCTCTTTATTTACCCCTACTCCAAAACAGTTTTGCTTCATCTTGTGAGATACTGTGGCATACTACCTTACTAACATTGCTCAAAAATAGCGAAAGTGTGGAAACTGGTAAAACAAAGTAGGTCAGCACCAAGTGGTCCTCACAGCTCAGGCAACACTGTCTTCATTGCAGGAACACAGGAAGGGAGAGTCTGTGATAAGACAGGTGTCTGGCCTTGTTGAGATTCCAGACAAGAGAAAAGGAGGCAGAACCCCAGGACAGCTCAGAGTTAGGGGACGTTGCAGCAGAGATGGAACTCATAAGGGCTCCGCAGCTTATGGATGAGCTCTGGGTGGAGTAAGTCATAAGCAAATCATCAGAAGTAAGGACCAGGGCAGAAACCATTTTCAGTCACTGGAATTTTTATACAAATGTTTTCTGGCCATGTATGAATAGAGTTTGGTATATTGTGATATTGTCTTTTTTTAATTTTTAAATTTCAGATTAATATGAGGTTATATATGATTAGGTTATATTGTTTGCATTTGTGAAGTCCAAGCTATAGTGGAGTGTTTCACCTGGGAAGTCTGCCATGTACCTATGCATTGTACTCACTGGGTAGGAACTTACTGAACCTCCGCCCATTCTCAAGTTCATTTGAATTTTTCTCTTGTGTGGGCCTATAGTTGTTAATCTACTGGTTTCAGCTTAGTACTGAGTGTATGAGATGCTTGTTTTTCCATTCTTATGATGTTTTACTTAGGAGAATGTTCTCCAAATCCTTCCAAGTTGTTATGAAAGAGATAAAATATCTTTTTTAATGGCTGAATAGTATTCCAAGGTATATATATGCCACAGTTGATTAATCCATTCATGGGTTGAAGAGTATTTGGATCATTTGCACATCTTTGTGATTGTGAATTGAGTGGCTATAAACATTTGAGTGCAAGGGACTTTAGGATAAAATGACTTTTTTTTTTTCTTTTGGGGAGATACTTAGCAATGGGATTGCAGGATCAAATGAAGCATCTACTTTTAGGTCTTGGAAGAAAGAAAAAATTTAAGTAATGTGAAATATTTCTATGGTTAGGGCACTGGCCACGTACACCAGAAATAGTGGGTTCGAACCTGGCCCAGGCCAGCTAAACAACTACAACTACAACAAAAAAATAGCCAGGTGTTGTGACAGGTGCCTGTAATCCCAATACTTGGGAGGCTAAGCCAAGAAAATCATGTGAGCCCAAGAGTTGGAGGTTGCTATGAGCTATGACGCCACAGCACTCTACCAAGGGTGACACAGTGAGACTCTGTCTAAAAAAAAATTAATTAGTTAATTAAATAGCAGGTAAAATAAATTATTGTCTAAAGTGCTAGACAATAAAAGGCATTTGTAGTTGGGGTTTTATTTGTTCTTTAAGTTGAGGAGCCTTTAAATGTTTGGAATTTAATTTAAAAAATAATAGAGATAAAACACTGGTCTGAAGTAAAGTATACCTGAAGTGGTAATGTTAAAAAAGCAATGAAACAAATAACTAGTTAAGGAGAAAAAGTTATTAATCATAATGATTGCCTTGGTAACTAATTATTAGGGTTTTCTTTTTCTGATAGGAGACTGGAAAGATTGAAAAAAACCCCTCCCATTATTTTATGTTGTCCCTTACCTGAATCACAATAAAGGATATAGCAAAATTTCACTCATGTAAGACCTTTTTTTTCTTTCTGAAAATACCATGGCATATTGTTCTTGAAAATAAATGTACACTGCAGAATAATATGAGTATAATGTAAAGTTAGAAGGAGGAGAAAAGAAACGGAAGTTAAGTAAAACTATGTTCTTTTAAGACACAATTAAATATGAAAAATTTTCAGAATGCTTGTGAAATGCCCGTAAGGTCCAATGGCATTTCCTAGAGAAACAAGGACCAGTTTTATTAGTCTTAGGTTTTCTGATGGAAGTACACTGCAGCGCCCCCACATGGGCTCAGCCTGCACTTCCAGAAAGACCTTTCTCTGTCTCAGCTACAACTCCCATGATGTCTTTCCTTCTGGAAGATGAAAAAGTGAACCTCAGTAAGTCTCTGGAGGAACTGAATTGTCAAAAAATAAATTTCACTGGATAAAGTTAAGCAGGCAAGGAAAAGTTTATTCAAGATTATTGCAATAGGGAAGAAAGATTAAACTAAACTCCTTGAAATAAAAGGCAAGAGAGTTTTTAAGTGCTGGGATGAGCGACTGGAAGTATGGAGGACTTTAGAGGCAAGGCTGGTCAGCGTGATTAGGGCATTTGTATTTGCTAATTGGTGCTTATGGAAGTTAGGCTCCTATACTTCCACAGACTCTGGGAAAGAGGGCCTCCATCATTCCTGATGATCGCAAATCATGAGAATCACTCCCGGGTTCTTGAGAAAGACATTACTGGGTTATGGAAGACTTTCATCTCAAAGAAGCAGAGAAATAATTTACAATCAAAAGTTTTCTAAAGTAAATGTTGTAAGTAAAGGGATGTCAAGGGTCTGTAATTTGAAGGAAATCTGTTTCAAGTGTAGTCAAGCTGAGGGGAACATTGGCGCTGCCTTGGTTAGGGGCCTCTTGTGACCTATCAGTACAGCAACACTTAGGCTACCAGTTTATTACAGTGGAGAAATCACCCTGTAGAACACAGGCAAGCATGGAGTTGGAGGTGACATGTGCTGGCCTAGTGCCTTGGTGTCTGACTCCTTCTTATGGTTTCTTCACACTTGTTAAGAAGTAATGTCAGGAGTCAATTTAATCCCAGCATATGAGAAATGCTGGTAACAGAAGATGACAGAGGCAGAAAACCAAAGCTGTATTCTGACTCTAGTTGTAAACCTGCTATCAACATACATTTTGTTTTGTTTTTGTAACTCCATGGCTCAAAGCAGGAGCATTAGAGTCCAGGTATTTTTCTTTTCACAGTTTCTGATTGATTTAGAGAACCCTTTAAACAATCTTCCTTATTAAACAGTATCTGAATTTTAACCTAAGATGGTTTTAATGAATTTTGATCGACAGTCCTACAAATAAGTTTTCTCTACTCAGTGTAAACCATTATTAAGAGCTCTGACTACTAGTTTATTTAAGATCCCACTTAATAAATATAAGGACAGGTGATTACCAGGTTATGAACAAGACATGTTCCTGGGAACATCTTTACGTCTGATTGACATGTAAGTTGTACCCCCTGATGAACAGTGCCCATATAGTAATAATAAAAGTAACAATAATAATAATATTAGAAGGGCACAACACAAATGTGGTAATAATTCTAATATAGCATTGTAATGATTATAATACTCCTATTGTAAGACTATGTTGCAGAAACTATTGTGCTATCTCTTTTCATTAAAACAAACAGAACACAGAAACAAATTCATACAAAATGTTTACATAGGAAATTGGAGAAACTTCAAAGACCAATATTAAAAGTTAGTAGCCATCTAAGGTTGCACTAACGCTATGCTAAGAGGAATGTCATGCTGCTTTTGACCTTCTAACCACGTCAGTAATAACTTTTCCATTTCAAAGCCACTGGGCTGCTTAGTAATAACTGACGCTCTCATTGGCCCACTCCTTGTCACATGTTCCATTATTCTTACTTTATACTTTATAATTGCCCCAATATTGAGTGACTGAAGTCTAATTCTTTTCTAGTGAATGATGGCACCCAGCCGTAACACTAAATTATTTCTGCTTTCATTTCCACTGTAATCACATTTCTTTTCACTGCAGGCTCACCTGGACTTGCAGTGGACTCTTGCTTTGGACACACAGTCATAAGGAGTAAACATAAACTCACAAAATTGAATTAAAAAAAGACAAAAAGTGATACTGTGCATAAGGGAATGTCTAAGCAGTGAGAAGAGCCATTAGCATCAAGAGGCCACGCCAAGGAACCACTTACCCACATGGATTGCTTATGTGTGCAGAGGAAACCAGTCCCTAAACGGTTAACATAATTATTGAATTCTGAATTGTCCTTTTGGGTATCCTTGGGAGCCCATTTGAAAATATGGACTGCCCTGCATCAATTGTCCATAAACTGGGACCTGTCTGTAGTCAGTGTCAGGAAAAACTGCCTCCTGAGGAGTTAGTTGGCTATCACTCTTTAATAAAAAGAAGTTTCCAATTCTTTTTATTGAGACACCATAATTAAAAAATAATAATAATAATTAATCTTTAGGCTCCTGGAGGTATATTTATGGGTAGGAATCCCAGCCGCAACACTTACGGCTGTATATCCTAAGCTTAGTCACCTCATTGTGTGCCTGTGTCTTCTGATTATCTAAAATAAAGTCATCGGTAGAACTCACTCAACAGGACTATCGTGACCACAACACGAGTTAGTGCGTGGAAACTCCAACTTGGTAACCCGGTACATTGTAAACCTGCTCCATGGTAAACTCATATATCTACCATCATTTTTTTCTCTTTCTTTCTCTCTTCTTTCTTCCTTCTTTGGCCCCTTTTCTTCCTTCCCTTTCTCCTTCTAACTCTCTTTAGTTTTACTTGAGCTATAAGAAAATTCAGTGCTTCCCCACAGCAACTACACAGACTCTCACATAAAGTACCTGGAAAATGTCCAACTCACACTAAATGCTAAGTAGGTATTGCTGTTGATATTATTTTCTGTATTCCTAACACTGGTGTTTCCTGCGTGGACTCAGATTTTACTGCTCACATTTTATGTGTTCTTTATTACGGGTTCCTCAAGCATTTCGCAAGAGTTCAAAGTAAAATAAATATAAAATAAACTATAGCAGAAAATAATCCTCCAAGGGTGAGAGGTCAGAAATAACCGTCTGAGATACTATAAAACTGTACGAGGCACTAAAAAACTCAGAGGCCCTGATCTTTTGAAGTTTGCACATTAAGAAGAACCCTTGATAAAACTAAACACAGCATGCTGCTCCTAACACAGATACTGAGGTCCTAGAACATTTTAAAGAAACAAATTTCAGAAGCATAATGCACAAAGTTTATTGTCAATCTTTGATCATAGGTGTCCACAGGCTCAACTTTCTGTATATTATTTTAAATGAAATAATTTTTTTTAACTAATAAAAAGCATAAAAAATGTATGACAGAACAATGGCATCTTAAGGATATTGAATAAAACAGAGAAGATGTAGATTCTAATTACAGCCCTGCCAACAGGTAATTTGCTACGAATTCTCAGGCAAGACACTTTCTCTCTTTGTATCTCATTTTTATGGCAAACAATGATAACAACACCTATTCTGCTTACCCAAAGGGATCTTGTGAAACTCAAGGAAGACGATGAATTTGAAAACCGTGGCAGTACACAATACAAACACATGCAGTATACTAGCATAACTCGTAGTGTAACTAGAAGATTACACTTTCAAAATGTTATAAGTCAGTTGCAGTATCTTAAAGATCTACAACTTTAAAGCAAACAGATGAGGGAGGCGTCTATGGCTGAAAAGGGTAGGGTGCCAGCCTCATATGCCGGAGGTGGCGAGTTCAAACCCAGACCTGGCCAAAAAAATAAAAAAGCAAACAGATGAATAAGAACAGCTTTGGGAAGCCAAATTTACTATGCTGTGCTTTCTTATAAGTATGCCTCAAAATAACATCTAAAAAAGAAATTGCAGAAATAAAATATCAGGCACCCAAATAGTAAGTTAAACAAAAAGAGGCTTATTATCAAAGAAGAAAAATAATAAAAATGTCAACTAAAGAAAGCATAAAATTATTCATCAAAACCATTTATGAGTAGGCTGCAACCATTAATATTTCACAGGCCGCATCTACTAAAGGGTTAAGACTCTCTGGGCTTGCTGCTTCATATCATCAACGTAATTAACCTTAACAATTTTTGTCTTCTACACGCTGATCCTTAATCATGCCCATAAATGCGTTCCTTCCTCCTTGCTAAAATGGCCTTTCCACTTTTAGTTGACGAGAATGTTCGTACTCTTAGAGGGAAAGATCTCTTATCTAATTGGCTGTTTTTAAAGTATCTCTTAATTGCAACTGGTTCTTGCATGTAATTCCCATTCCACCAGTTTCCCTTTTCTCAAATGCTTCCTATTAATGGTCCCCATGCTTTATGAACTTATAATCATATTTATGACAGTGAGAAGTTATGATCCTTTCACGGTGTTTTATAGAATTGGTGGCAATAGATTTTCTAGGTGATGAATGGCTAGAATTATAAAAATCACGGGAATTTTAAAACGTTGTGCAGTTATTCAGAAAAATGATTACTACAACAAGGAAATAGTGGTCCACTGTAAAGTACGTTATATGTTGCTTCATTCTCAAGTTGAAGGGGAAAGGAAAAGGATTTTGTTTCTATCTATATTTAAACATCACAAAGGAGAAGGACTCAAACACCAGATGCTGTCATTTGGCATAAATTAGAAAATCAGAGGACTAAGAAATAGTGCAAGTATTAGAAAAGTTGTTGTGAAAGGAGAAATGAAACTGAGACCAGAGAATAGGGCACATTTCTGACATATAAAGGGGCTTCGAGGGCCAGGTAAGAGGAGCCTACTAGATTTTTGTATGTTCTAATACTGTAGTTCATACACTGGAGAAGAGAAACTGGAAAAGTCTGCTGGCACAGGTGGAACCTTTTATTCTATGGCTAAGCAGAAATAAAGAGGGTAATAAGTTTATGAATTATTTCTCCCATCAGTAACATTCAGTGCTGTCATGTATTAGAGCCACGAGTTCACTATGAGATGGAAGATTATACACAAAAGTGAAAAATTATATAACAGTGTGCTGCAGATCTGGGCAATAGATTTCTTTTTTACCAAATAACAAAAGAAATAAACTGAAATCAGATTTTTTCCCCCCAAAGAAATAAAGTGCTCAACCCAATTATAGCCCAAGAATATAGGGAAAGAGGAGAGGGAAGAGAAGGGAGGGGAGAGGAAGGGGGACGATGGGTGGAGGGTGGGTGATTGGTGGGATCACGCCTATGGTTCATCTTATAAGGGTACATGTGAATCTTTCTAATTGTAGAATATAAAAGTCTTAACACAATAACTAAGAAAAAGACATGAAGGCTATCTTAACCAGCTTGATGAAAATATTTCAAATTATATATAAAAACAGCACGCTGTACCCTATAACAGTATTAATGTACACAGCTATGATTTAATTTTTAAAAAAGTGATAATTGAAATGGAAAAAAAAAACAAATAAAGTGCTCAGTGCATGTATGGCTACGAGGATACTAGGCTACGCAGTAAGATTTGAATGAACAGTGCTTCCTCCACCTCCTTGTAAACTTTCCATGCCCCAAGAGCCCTTCTTTGCCCAGGAACTAGAAATGAAGGTGATAAATACGGCATACAATTTGAGTAAACTTTAACTCACACGTTATTTCCCTAATAGAATTCTGAGTGAAGAATCCAGGTTGACTTTGTAACCCTGGATACAATGTAGATAATGACCCTGACAGTGAAAGAAATGATGAAAGAGTGCTTAGTGGGGGTAGAAACTGAGCCCTCACTACAGCCAGGCACTGCACAAAATGTGCTATTCTGTCATAGACATGTAAATATTGAGTGTGTCGTGGGGTCTATGTTTTAAGTTAAGCGACTCTAACACTAATCTCCAAATTTGGTGAAAATTCACATAAACATATATGAATAAACATATTTATTTGGTGCCGTGATTGACAAATTCACAGAACTATAATTTTATTCATATGGCTATTATTTTCAGTTCTAACATGACACCTAATGTTCAGTTGAAAAATCAAATAGTAAATAAATATTTTATTGCTTCTTTATCATTGTCTTTCCGTAAGCTGGAAACTTAGTTGAAACTCCACAAATGAGGTATATCATCTCTCTCTGTTGGGTCACACGGGACTCGTTTTTTTAGCACTCCAATCTAACGGACTTCTAGTGGCCTCCCTGAGCACCTCGCTGTAGACAAAGTGAATTGGGCAATTGGGAAAACCCACCTCATTAGAAGCCAATGTGCTGTACTCAGAATTAAATTAGAGAGTCTCATCTCATCAAATTCAAGACTTCACCATAAACACAGAAAATGATGAACAAATGCCATTGTTTCATGACAGAAGATGGCTTAGTCTTTTGGATTCCATGTATAACCTTTGGGTACACGATACAACCTCCTTTTTTGATGTTTCTCTGGTTAATTCACAAGATCATCAGAGTTTTCCAAAGGTTATGGGCTAGAGTTTTATAAGGGTGTCCTGGGACTTGGCTGCTCAATATGTTTCAACTTATTTCTTACCACGTTTCATCCAAATGTTTCTCCAAGTGTACCTCTGTGCTTAGACTGTAAAGCTTGTTTTACAGCAAGCTGGGATAAGGCTAAGGAAACAGCAGAAGTGAATCAGGGCATAGACAGAGATGTTAAATTAGAGCTTGTCCAGACCTCCATTTATTTCCCAAAATAAATTTAAATAGTTAAACTTTTGGAAAATGGGAACATGCCTTTTGTCTTTATTTTGTAACTGTTCACCAAAACCATGATAAATTAAAGTCACTGAAAATAATCAATATATTTAAGAGAAAAAAATGACTCACCTCAAATGAGTTTGCTAAAATGAAAAGTTCCCAAATTGCATAACGAGAGAATTCCAGAAAGTAAAACTATTTTTGTAAGCAAAAACGCTAGAAAGATAGCAAAGACCCTCTTCACAGAATGACTTGTTGAATGAGGAATTAGATCTGTTTTCTTAGATTCCAACAAGCAAAACTAGAACAATTTTCAGATAATTCCAGCATAATTTCCCAAACACTTCGTTGTCAGATCATTTTAGCAGAGAATCTATTCAAATGGGATAATGTTCTACAAAAAAAAAAAAAAAGAAAAAAAGAAAGTGCTTTTAGAAATGTTGTTTTTAAAATTTACCTGTGGTTTGCCCACTAATCACCAAAACAGGCTCTTATTTTAACCCCTTGGTTTCTCAGCATCAGCATCACAAAGTCTTATCTTGAGGTTTCCGTTTGGCTGCATTTGCTGCATTTGCTGCATTTTATTGACTCTTTGCTAATATCAGTAGGCTGCACGTAAAAGCAGGTGCTGTTTGCAGGGATACTTTCGGAACACATGAAGGTCCTCAGCCTATTTCTCCCCACACCCAAAGTCTCTAATTGCATGTTTTGGTTTGTTTGTTGTTGTTTTTATTAATTCTCAGCCTTTGGAACATTTGTTTGCATTTTCACATTATGATTGGTTCCATGTCTTCTATATGGAGCATGTACCAAGTACAAAACTTGTTAGAACATAAACAAAAGTTAACTAAAGGAAGTCATCTATCAGTAAAACAAACACATAAACTTGAGAGTGCTTTGAACTCAGTGCTATGAAGTTAATGTGGGCCTACAAGTATTCAGCAGACTACACAGCCTACACCAGGTAATTCTGATTCAGTTTTCCAGCTTAGTATGTAGGATTGGTGAAAGCCTTGTCTATGATCCTCTTCTATTTATTTTGTTCTAATTATTTTTTATATTTGTCATACACTACTTTTCTTTTGATAGGATATTGATTACTTAAAACTGACCCTTATTATTTAGGGAAATATTTATTCTTTGCTAAATAAATAAAGAAATATTTATTCTTTAAAGTAGACTTTGAAGGAAGTCTACTTTAAATCGTTTCTAAAATTGACTGCATTTAAAGTAAGTAGCTTTTTATAATTCATCAAATGCCAGAAGCTGCTGTTTACCTGATACCAGGAAATTGCTTCTCTTTCCAGGTTGGTGGCCCCTCGCATTCTTCTCCTTTCTCCTCTGTGTCCTTTATGTCCTCTAGCTAGTCACCGTAGTGTTCTGACCATATTGTGCCAGTGGTAGGTATATTTGGTATTACTTTTGAAAAGAGAAAAGATATTTGAAATTGAATTATGATGTAAATAATATGTAAGAAAATGGATACTACAATACTTCCTTATAAAGACTAGACCCTATTCAGAGTTATTCCTTGATTACAGAGGGTGCCCCAAAGTGTATACACATGTTAAGAAAGTAAAAATTATTAAAATTGTAATACTCAAGATAAACCAATAATGAAAGGTGAATACAAGTCACACTGAGCACCTCTCGTAGCAAGCAGAGGTCAAACATAACTTGAGTAAATTTAATATAGCTTTTTCCATTCTTAAAATGTGTAAGCATTTTTTTGGCACCTCCTGTATTACATATCTAATATTTACGTGGGGTGCAAATGGAATTTAGAACAATAATTATAATAGCTGATGTTCTTTAAAAACAGCTTCCTGGAGTCCAAACTTGTTGCATTCAGGCACATTGTAAAATATCTGAGCTTCTGATTAGAGAGACCCTACTTACTGTACAAGCAATGTAGTTCATATAGTTGAGGGAAAAATGAATGGGAATGAAAGAACTTAAAAAGATTGAAAATTAAAGAAAATTAAATTGTGTAAATAGATTCTTTGTATACCTTGTGAGCCAGGGAAACATCGCTACCAAATAGATGTAGTGAAGTGCACTGGTCTCATAAATTCAGTCACATTTATTGCACACTTGGTATGCCTAGGGACTATACTTTGGTACTATGTATTGGATGGAAAAATAGATAAGATATAATCCCTGTTCTCAAGGATGACACAAAATGACAGAGATGGGTAGAATAATAACCCTATAATTACAATAACAAATATATACTAGTTATGGATAGCATAGAAAGGGAGATATGAGGATGACATCAGAACTCCATGTTCAAGGATGAGTAAGAGTTTTTCAAGTGTAGCAGGCTAAGGAAAAACAATCCAGGGGGAGAAACTAGCACACAAAACCACAAGGAGATATCATCTAACTCCAGTGAGAATGGCTTTATGAAAAAATTCCAAAACAACAGATGCTGGCGTGGATGTGGAGAGAAAGGAACTCTTATAAACTGTTGATTGGACTGGAAACTAGTATAATCTGTATGGAAAGTCACATGGAGATACATCAATGACCTAAAAGTAAATCTACAATTTGATTCAGTAATCCCACTACTAGGAATTTACCCAAAGGAAAAGAAGTTGTTTTTATCAAAAGACACCCATACTTACACGTTGATCACAACACAATTCATAACTGCAAAGATGTAGAATACACCCAAGTTCCTAGTGAGTGGACTGATACATGTGGTGTATGTGTACTATGGAGTCCTATTCAGCCATAAATAGTGGTGAAGGAAGACCTTTTGTCACAACCTGGATGGAACTGGAGACTATCCTTCTATGTGATGTATCACAAGAATAGAAAGAGAGACACCACATGCACTCACTATTAAATTGGAATAACTGATAAGCATGTTCAGTAGTAAAACTCAATGGAAAGAGAGCAGGTGAAGGGGGCAGAAAGGGAAGGATAACGCACACCTAACTGGTACAATGTGCAATAACCAGGTGATGAGCACTCTTATAGCTTTGACTCAAACTGCACAAAAGCAATTCATGTCCTCAAAATATTTGTACTCTCATAATATTCTGAAATAAATAAATAAAAATAAATGGTCAGAGGTATCAAAAAATGAGGTCTGCAATTCTGAGCAATTTGCAGTGGCTTGACTTTAGGTATCCTGTGATAAGAGGTGAGGATAAAAAAGGAGAACAATTGTTTCTAATATTTGCCTTCCATGTACGAGTAAGGACACATGAGATTCGGCTTTCTGTGCTTGACTTATTTTATTTAACATCATGTTCTCCAGTTCTGTCTATGCTGTTGGCAGATGTCAGTGTCTCATTCCTTTTTGTGGCTACAAAATATTCCACCATATATATATCCCACAGTTTATTCATTTATCTGTTGATGGACACTTAGGTTGATTCAAAATCTTGGCCATTGTGAATAGTGTAATGATAAAAATGGGGGTGCAGGGATCTTTTTGATATATTGAATTATACATCTAGAAGTAGACAGAGAGTAAAGTGATGGTTACCAGAGGCTGGGAAGGGTAGTGGTGGGGGCGGGGATTAAGTGGGGATGGTTAATGAATGCCAAAACAGATAGCTAGAATGAACAATGCACAACAAAGTGACCTTAATGACCAACAAGTTAGGGTATGCTTTAAAATAACTAAAAGAGTAGAAATGGAATATTCCTAGCACAAAGAAATGATAAATGCAAAGAAATGAAGTGATGGATCCCCAAATCACCTTGATTTGTTTAATTCACATTGTATGCCTGTATCAAAACATCGCATGTAACTTATAAACATATACAACTACTATGTACCCATAATAGTGATCAAAAATTTAAAAAATTAAATTCCTAGAAAATAAAATAGAAAAAATCCAAATAAAAAGGAGATAGAAACTAACTCGTGTCAGGCTGTGTGACAGAAAGAATAGTCATTTAGCTTTGATCTGGTGAGAGACAGGAAAACCTTTGAATTACAGTGGTAATTTTGGAAACTTTAAGAGGTAAGAAAAAGAGTAGAAATGAAAATCTGAAAGAGCTGTAGCAAGTACAGTAATGTAACACATTTTAGTGAGAATACATTCTCGCCATCTCTACCACTGGAAAGTTAATTGAGCTTTGAAATAAAATTGTGAATGAAACAATGGAACTAAACCTTGATAAGCCAGCATTTATTGTTTTTGTGTTATAATAATTATCAGATCATCTTTATATTCTGCACTGGCAATTATTTTCTATAACTAGAAAAGGAATGCAAGGTACAGGAACTCTAAGTAAATCTTTTTTTTTTAATTTTAAAATATTATGGGGGTACAAATGTACAAATGTCTTTGGTTACATGGATCACTTTTGTAATGCTTGAGTCAGGGCTGGAAGTGTTCTCATCATCCAGATAGTGTTCACTGTGCTCCTCAGGTTTTCACTCATCCTTTCCTCCTCCTTCCCCTCAAGTAATTTCCACTGAGTTCTCCTTCCCTCTGTGCACATGTGTGCTCACCAGTTAGTTCCAAATTAATAGTGAGTAGATGTGGTATTTGTTTTTCTGCTATTTAGATACTTAGGAGAACGGTCTCCAATTTCATACAAATTGTTGCAAAAGGCATTAATTTGTCCTTCTTCACGAATGAGTAGTATCCCACATTACACAGATACCATGTTTTATCAATTCACTCGTGCATTGAAAGGCACTTGGGTTGACTATACAATTCTTCAATTGTGAATAGTACTGCAATAAACATTTGCACGCACACTTTTTTTTTTTTTGATAAAATTACTACTTTTTCTTTGCGTAAATACCCAGTAGTGGAATTACTAGATTGAAAGGTAGGTCTACTTTTAGTTCTTTGAGGAATCTCCATACTGGTTTCCATAGAGGTTGTACTAACTTGTAGTCCCACCAGCAGTGTGTAAGTGTTCCTTTCTCCCTGCTTCCATGCCAGCATCTTTTGGTTTTGCACTTTAATAAAAGGCATTCTAAGAGGAATAAGGTGATATCTTACTGTGGTTTTAATGCATTTTCCTGATGATGAGTGAGCTTGAGTATTTTTTCATATGTGTGTTGGCCATTTGTTTATATTGTTTTAAAAAGTTTCTGTTTACATCTTCTTCTCCCTTTTTAATGAGGCTGTTTATTGCTGATTTGCTTGATTAGATTCTGGTTATTAGCCCTTTGTCAGACATATAGCTTGAAAATATTTTCTCCCATTCTTTAGGTTGTCTATTTGCTCTGTTGATTATTTCTTTAGCTGTGCAGAAGCTTCTTAATTTAATCAATTCACATTTATCTATTTTTGTTGTTGTCATAATTGCCATTGGGATCTCAGTCACAATGTTTTTGCCTAAGCCAAAATTTGGAAGAGTTTTTGCTACATTTCCTTCTATAATTCTTATGACTTCTATTTAAATCTTTTATCCATTCTTAATTAATTTTCATGTATGGTAAGAGCTATGGATCCTGTTTCATTCTTCTGCATGTGGCTATCTGATTTTCCGAGAACCATCTGTTCAACAGGGATTATTTTCCCTTATGTGTATTATTGTCTGCTTTGTCAAAGATCAGTTGTTGCATACAGGTGGTTTTATATCTGGGTTCTCTCTTCTGTTCTCTCAGTTCATGTCTCTATTGTTGTGCAAATACCATACTGCTTTGGTTACTGTAGCCTTGTAGTATAGTTTGAAGTCTGATAATGTGATATGTCCAGATTTGTTATTTTGCTTATGATTGCTTTAGTTATTCATACTCTTCTGGTTCCAAAAAAGGTATAGAGTTAATTTTTCTAAATCTGTGAAATATGACATTGGTGTTTTTTTATTTGTTTGTTTGAGACAAAGTCTCACTATGTTGTCCTTGGTAGAGTGCTATGGCATCACAGCTCCCATTAACCTCAAACTCTTGGGCTTAAGTGATTCTCTTCCGTCAGCCTCCCAAGTTGCTGGGACTACAGGTGCCTACCACAACACCTGGCTTTTGTTGTTGTTGTTGTTGCAGTTGTCATCGTTGATTAGCTGGCCCAGACTGGGTTTGAACCTGCCAGCCTGGATATATATGGCTGGTACCCTACTCACTGAGCTATGGGCGCTGAGCCATGACACTGGTATTTTGATGTAGATTACCTTAAATCTGTACATCACTTTGCATAGTATGGATGTTTTAATGATGGGATGCATGCTCACCCCATTCCAATCTGGATAAAAACTTTCAACAGAACAGTAGCATACATTGCCAGAAGAAAATCTCTTTAAAGTTTTTACAAAGGACAAACAGGCACAGAAGCTACTACTGTTCTTCTAATAGCTGTTGAAGCAAGAATTCTTTAGGCCATCCATCTTTCTCTGACTGGACCAAATGTCTCATTCCAATCAAAGATTGTTCCCAAAAACATGCTTTATATTGGCCCTGGGAATGAAAACTTAGATAGAACTTCAAAAAAATAACAATTTTATTTCTTCATTTCTCCTTTATTGAACACCAAAAAGATATTGTAAATAGTCAGTATGATATAGGCTGTCATAGCACCTCTACTGTAAAAACAAAGTATTTTTCCATACTGTCCTTTTCAGTAAATAGAAATAACACCTTATTTTGTTTGCTGAGTTTTACTCATCAATTCTATATCAAAAGAAAAATACTCCTTTCATTGCATGAAATAATCAAGAGAGCTAAAGAGACACTACATTTTCTACTGTGTAAAATAATCAGAGAGAATTATGCAGTAAATCAAATACTTTACTATCTTGTTGTACCCAATGACCTGTGCATTTTTCTTTTCTTTCTTTTTATTCAGCAATGTAGCCAACAGAAATGCATTCTTTTCTAATGTGGCCTCAAAACCACACAGTTAAGGTTTTATTTACATAGTAGCAATATAGGAGTCAATGGCAAATTTTAGCTATAGGCCAAAAATGAGGTTAAAATGAAGTTCAAACTTTAATTTTTCTTTGTGAAAATAAGAATAAAAATCATGGAATAATGTGAAATCAATGAAATCAATTTGATGTTTTACTTTTAAGCTGCTCCAGGAAACAGATGAATAAAAGAATAATATTTTCAATCAATAAAAATAAAATGTTTCTCATGTACATAAAGAAATGAAAATAAACTGTTTACTTATCACAGACTAAGTAATACTTTTTCTTATATTGCTATTTGCAGTTCGGAAAATCTACAGCTAAGGTAACAGGGAAAAATAAATTTTGTAATTCAGAGTTCTTAGCTTTACTCTGGAAAACTAATTAATAGACATGTCCTCATCAACAATGTGAAGAAATATAAGGTAAGTCTCCTAATACAGAGCATGTTTACAGCCCCAAAGATGTTTGTGTCTATGTGTGTATGCATTTCTCTAAGCTAATGTTCATTTTAATCTATTCAACATGATTTTTCCAAGTATTCACTACATGTTAAGCACTCCTAGGTTCTGGTGCTAAAATGAACTTAGTGCTATCCACACATTTTTTTTTTAACTTTGCTTTATTTATGTTTTGTTTATTTCAGAATGTTATAGTGATACAGTTCTTTTGGTTATGTGAACTACTTTTTACAATTTGAGTCAGGTTATAATTGTGTCCATTCCCCCAAATAATATGCATTGTCCTCATTAGGTGTGAATTTACTCATCCACTCCTTCCCCCTCCCACCTGCTTGATTCTCATTGAATTTTACTACCGTAGATGGATATATACACATAATATTATCTAGTTCCAACTTAGAAATGAGCACATGTGTTGTTTGTCTCTTCCCGCCTATGGTACTTCACTTAGGATGATCATTGCCAGTTCCATCTAGATTTTCCAAAAGGCATTACGTCACCATGTTTTTTATGGATAAGTAGTGCTCCATGGTATACATATGCCACATTTTATTAATCCACTCATGGGCACTTGAGTGGGCTGGTTCTATATCTTTGCAATTGTGCTGCAATAACTATTCAAGTGCATATATCATTTTTATAAAATGTCTTTTTTTTCCTTTGGGTAAATACCTACTAGTGGGATTGCCTGATGGAATGGTAAATCTGCTTTCAGTCCTTTGAGGTATCTCTGTACTACTTTCCATAGAATTTGTACTAGTTTTCAGCCCCACCAACAGTTCATTAGTGTTCCTGTCTCTCCATATCCACACTAGCATCTAATGTTTTGGGACTTTTGGCTAAAATCCATTTTCACTGGATTTAGGTGACAATGTCATTGTGGTTTTGGTTTGCATTTCTCTGATGATTAGAGGCATGGAGTATTTTTTTATATGTTTATTGACTATTAGTCTATCTTAGTTTGAAAAGTTTGTATTTGTGTCTTTTGCCCATTTTTTATTGGGATTGTTCTGGCTGATTTCCTTGAGTTCTTTGTAGATTCTAGTTATCAGTCCTTTATCAGATGTACAGCATCCAAATATTATTCCCATTCTTTAAGTTGTCTGTTCACTCTATTGATTGTTTCCTTGGCTGTGCAGAAGCTTTTTAATTTAATCAGTTCCCATATATTTATTTTTATTGTTGCTGTAATTGTCTTTGGGGTTTTATAAATTCTTTGAGTAAGTTGATGTCTATAGATTTTTTTTATAACGTCTTCTACTAGAATTCTTATAGTTTCATGACTTAGGGTTAAGTCTGTTACCATCCTAAATTAAATTTTGTGAACGGTGAGAAGTGTGGCTCCTATTTCAGTCTGCTGGCTATCCAATTTTCCCAGCAGCATTTATTCAATAGGGATTCTTTTTTCCAGTGTGTGTTATTATCTGCTTTGTTAAAGATGAGATGGCAGCATGGGGATGATTTCATACCTAGGTTCTCTGTTCTGATCCATTGGTCTGTTCTTGTGTCAATACCATGCTGTTTTGGTTACCGTAGTCTTATACTATAGCTTGGAGTCTGGAAATGGGATGCCTCCCAATTTGTTCTTTTTGCTTAAGGTTGCTTTGGTTATTTGGGGTGGTTCTGGTTTCATACAAAGTGTAAAATTAGTTTTTCTAGATCTGTAAAAAAATAACATTGTTGTTTTAATGGGGATTATGTTAAATCTGTATATCTATTGAAGGATGTTTGTCTTAGAAAGCAGTAACATCAAAATTAACATATAGTAGAATAATTTTATTCTCAAATTGTATAGTTCCCATTTCAATATTGAAATATTTATTTTATGTATATTTCCTTTAGACCTTAACATGAATAGTAGTTTCAGAGAAAACAAGTTACTATCATTATTCAACTATTTTTAACCACATTAAAGTGGCTCAAGGGGGTTATATTTTTTCAGTCTAAACAGTATTAGGTGCTATGGAGTAAGCAAAGGTGAATTCACAAGCACTCTGCTCTTAACAACATGTTAACAACATGCAGTCCAATGAGAAAGGGGAAATACAGATTATTGTACTTTTTATTTATAAATAACAGATATCCACAACAAGGGGAAAGTTGTCCCCTTATTGATAGACTATAGATAAGAAGTTTCCATAGAAGAAAAAATAAATATATGATCACTTTAGAGAGCCATAGGAGAAAACCATTCTAGACCAAATGAATGACATTAATAAAGGTATGGAGACAAGACAAGTAAGACTATGCTGGAAAATATGAACACTAGAAGTTTCACCTAAACAGAGAAAGCAAAGAGAGATACTTAGAACTACAATAAATACAATTTAAAAAATACATAATAGTTGTGTGATGCCATCAGACAGAAACCGTAAGAAAAAGAAAATGCAAGATTCCTTTAAGTCCAAATAAGTTTGGAACTTAGTGGCAATAAATTTATTATCATTAAGATCCAAAGAAATACAAAAAACAATCAACTGAAACAGGCTGGGGAAAGTTTATAGTGTTTTGATATTACAAGGGAGAATTAAGTAATGTAGATTTGAATATAAAGTGGTTAAGTGACCACATTCATATCCGCTGGTCCACCTCAATTATGCAGTCACTGGTAGTGATATGGCAACTGTATATAGGACTCAGTACATTCCATCAGCATTGAGTACAAACTTTGACCTCATGTGGACTGACACTCTTAGTCATTTAGTGGACAACAGGAACTGAGAAGAACATTTAGTATCTATTGTTACATTAAAAACCACCCCAAAATGTAACAGTTTAAAATAATCTTTATTGTTTTACCCCAGAAATCAAGAGTAGTTTAGCTGGGTGGTTTTTGCTTAGAGTCTCTCGAGAAGTTGAAGTCACGCTGTTGGCTGGAACTCAGTCATCTAGAGCAGTGATTTTCAACTGGTGTGTCATGAGAGGATCTCAAGAGTGCCACAAGGTTTAAAGATCATTAAGTTATTTTCAAAAGAAATTCAAAGCTCAGTGACCATATTCTTTGTTTTAAACTATTTTTTTTTAAAAGACAGAGCCTCAAGCTGTCACCCTCAGTAAAGTACTGTGACATCATAGCTCACAGCAACCTCCACCTCCTGGGCTCAAGTGATTCTTCTGCCTGCACCTCCTAGTAGCTGGGACTACAGGCGCCTGCCACAATGCCCAGCTATTTGTTGGTTGCAGCCGTCATTGTTGTTTGGTGGGCCCAGGCTGGATTTGAACCCACCAGCTCAGGTGTATGTGGCTAGCACCTTAGCCACTTGAGCCACAGGCGCTGATCCCGTTTAACTCTATTTTTTGATCAACATGATTTAAGTGTTCTGAAGAAGTTTCACTATAGATTCAAGTATGCTGTGAGATTTTTTTAAAAGGTTGGGAAACTCTGATCTAGAGGCTGAGTTAGTTCTAGATGAACTCTCATGCTTACTCCCATGGTCACGGGCAGGACTCCAGGTCCTCACTGGCTCTTAGCTTGTGCTTTCCTCACCACAGTGACTTCTTCACAGGGCTGAGTTTCCCCCCCCACCATGAGCAACTCAAGAGCAAGAGACAGTCAAGGTGGAGAGTGCTGCCCTTCATAATCTACTCTAGGGTTGGGAAGGTGAAACACGGTCATTTGTTCCATATTCTACTGATCACAAATATCAACTGTAGTACAATGTGGAAGGAGATTATAAATCTTAGAGACTAATCTACCACAAAGGTCAAACTCAAAACTTCTTTCTGATGACATGATTATTTTCCTTGCGGGTACAAATATTTTAGACCAAGGAAGACTTAGAATTCTGTAAAAATGTGTTAAAATAATCAAATCATAGTATTTATACTTTCATATTTTATGTAGATATTAAGTGTTTTCATGTTTAGGTGAATTTGGCTTACTTAATATAAGTTATACTTATAGTTCCAATTCAAATAGTGTAATCAACTAATACAGATTTGTAATTTTAAGTAAAAATTTTAACAAGCATATATATTATATTGAATCATTTAAGAAAAATCTGAATATATTTTACTCAGTAAATGCACACATTTTAAGAGAAATTACATATAAAAATACATAGATGAAATTCAAATATTTGAATGTATAATTTATAAATGGAATTTTGGATTTTTATTATTATTATTATTTAGACAGAATCTCATTATGTCATCCTCAATAGAGTGCGGTGACATCACAGCTCACACCAACCTCAAACTCTTGGGCTTAAACAATTCTCTTGCCTTAGCCTCCCAAGTAGCTGGAACTACAGGCACCCGCCACAATGCCTGGCTTTTTGTTGTTGTTGTTGCAGTTGTCATTGTTGTTTAGTGACCCAGGCCAGATTTGAACCCACCAGCCTTGGTGTATGTGGCTGGAGCAGTAACCACTGTCCTATAGGCACCAAGCCAGGAATTTTAGATTTTTAAATTAAATTTGAAGTTTAAGGGAGCTTTTGTTTGTTTATTTGTTTTTGTTTTGTTTTAAAGAGATAGTATCTTGTTCTTTTGCTCAGGGTGATGTGTAGTGGTGTGATCATAGCTCCCTGCAGCTTTAAATTGCTGGGCTCAAGTGATCCTCCTGCCTCAGCCTCCTGAGTGGCTGAGACTAATTGCCCTTACATTTTTAGAGATGGAGCTTCACTATGTTGCCCAGGCATGACTGACAACCATTTATAAATATAATTGAACAAAAAGTGCACTATCTAAAAAGGCCTGCCTGTTCCGATTCCTCCTGGTCTCCCTGTGCAGCTTTCCTTCTAGGACATGCGGCAGTATCACCCTGCCTCTAGTGCCTTCTGAATCATTGGAATTACAGATTAAGGAAATTTAAATTTTAAATTTAAACATGTGAGTTTAATAAGTAAAGTGATCACATGATAGATTCACTTTTCAATTCAACATTTTAAAATAATTTCAACATAGTAAACATAGGACCCTTTACCTATTCCACAATATTTTAACTTGTTCTATATTTGCCTTATCCAACATTATTCTTGCTCTATTTCTCATATATATGTATACATATCATATAAGGATATAATTATGTACAAATATTTGCTCTGTGAATCATTGAGTATAAATTATGGTTACCATGCTGACTTCCTTCCTAACATTTCTGTGTAATTTTCTCCAAATAAAACTACACTAATTAATATCTGTAGTATAATAATGAATAATAGAAAAAAAGGTCAGTGAGTGTTTGGGAAAACACTCCTCAAACCATGCTTTCCTCTGAACTTCACAATAGTCAATATAGGAAAAGACTTATGCGGCCAAATGTGGGTTTTCCCCCACACACCCATGAGTAGACACCAAGTGGGTGCCCTCTAATTCAATTCTGGCACTAAAGACCTGGAGATAGTGTCAGATCCCACAGGGTAAGGGCCCAGTCCCCAAGATGGCTCCTCCCCACAGACACCATGTCGTAAGTCTGGGGCTCCAGAGCTTCTGAGTGTCCCACTACAAGTTGGGATTCCCACAATCCCTGCCCTCTTTAGGTTTGATTAATTTGCTGGAGTGGCTCACAAAACTCAGGAAACTCTTAATTTACCAATTTATTCTAAAGAATATTACCACGGATACAGATGAAGAGATGTGTAGGGAAAGGGACACGGAGCTTCTCGTCCCTCCCAGGGACGCCCCTGTCAGAACTCTGTTCAGCTACAGGGAATTTCTCTGAATCCAATCCTCTTGGGTTTTTACGGAGGCTTAATTACACAGGCGTGACTGACAACAGCTTAGAAGCGTGAATGGACAGAAAGCTCATGATCTAAAGTCCCTGTTCAGATTCCTCTGGGCCTCTCTGTGCGGCTTTCCTCCCTGCAGGCCTGGGGCAGGGACCTCTCTGGAAAGCAGGTCTTCTGGCCCACCATCAGATTAGACTCCCCACTGGACAGGTGAAAGGAGGACAGGAGAAGGTCAGGTAGAGAGAGGCTATCTCCTGAGACCCCCTCCTGAGGACGAAAGCACTCCAACATTATCACAAACACTATGAGAGTTAGGAAACTCCACAGGAATCATGGATGAGAACCAACACATATAACACCATAATGATATACTGCCTTCCACAGACCTCTTTCTAATTATATATCTATGTGTGCATATAGTGAATTTGCATATGTACCCCTAATTTTAATCTAATTCCACAGGATTTATTTTATTCTTTTCCTTTTCCACATCTACATGGATGTGGAAAGCCTAGTTCCCACCATACTCAACGTATCAGCTTACTTGTTTAGCACCCCTGGGTACAACCAGTACCGTTGCCAGGCAGATCAACACCTCCTGACAGATCTAAGAATTCGTCTATGTAAATGAGCCTAATGAATCCTCACAGGTCCTCTCCAGCTAACCCAGGCCTGATGCTGTCATCTCATGGAGGTTGTGCAGGCCATATAAGCCCTGTCTCCATTCTAAGTGATCAATTAATAGTTGTAATAATGTAACCGTCTATAGGATTCAAGAATTAAAAATTTCAAATACATTTCTTCATTCAAATGAAAGCGTCATTCAAGAAACCAATACAGTTACTTCCTTCTTCCAAGCAAACTTTAGACAAAGTGTTCAATGAAAATTCCTTGAGCACCATATCTAATTGTCTAGAAAACTATATTTAATAAGGACATGGGACAACTACTTACTTAGCCTCTCTTGGGCTCAGATTACCTTAAATCCATAAAGTGAGGAGAATTGTTTTGCAACCAGACTCTGGATCCTCAGGGGAAAGGTGGGTGCCCCAGGGGGAAAGTAAAGAAGGAAAAGAAGACTTCAAGTGGTTCTGAAGTCCCTACACCTACTTCAACCAGAGCAGCAGTTACTGGTCTATGTTATATATTGGGCTTTTATTTTACCACAGGGTCCCACCGCTAGAGTTTAATGTCTGGAAACCACTGGCTTAGTGCAACCATTGTAGGCATATTTAGACAGGTTTGTTTAAAGCCCTTCCTTCATCCGTTAAATCCTCTCCATAGTGCCTCTCCAGGAGGTTTAGTGGGAAAAGTGTGCATTAACTTGAAACTGTTACGTAAATTAGAATACCTACCCCACAGCACAATTGTAAGGCTTAAATAAAATGATGCATGTTGTATCCAGCACAAGGAGGGTTAGCGTAGGCAATCAATAAATGTAATTATTTCCTTCTTTTTCTACCACACTGGTGAGCAGCTAGTCGGCTCTTAATAGGTATTTGTTAAGACAAATTACATCTCGGCATTTTGCCGCTTAATACTAACCTGTCTTGATTTCAGATAGCTTTTGTTGAAGGTTTACAACCAATTTATTTTGACCAATATTTCCAGACAAGTTAGTTGATTTACAATTTGCTTCTTGTAGGTGTTTCTTTGTGGTAGTAGGAGCAGGGAGGGAGAGAAAGTTACCCAGAAAATGTGAAGTTAAGGTTAACCCTGGAGAATTAAATTAAGGAAAATCAACGTGTAATAAGTGAGATTCAACATCTGTTAAATAATTCACCTTAAATGATATTAGTAGCTAAGGTACATTGAGCATTTTCTCTGTGCCAGGTATTTAGCAAAGCTTTCTATGAACAATTTTATAAATTAGGTACTGTTATCAGTCTTGTTTTACAGATGAGAAACTTGGGGCTTAGGGAAGTAAAGTAATTTTCCCAAGATTATACAACTAGAATAACTGGATTCGAATTCAGGCGATCTGATTTCAGTCGGCACGGTGAACCAATCAACTTACCATACTGTTATCCGTGAAGGGAAAGAAGTTAGATTTCCCAGAAAGAACACTTTTAAAATGTATTAAATACTCATTAAGCTGATAAGGTATGGAGTAAGTGCTATGATACAATAGTGGATTATGCATATTTCTTCTTCTCTGGCAGGATAAGACGAGAGACATAAGCACAAATGATAAAATCCTCATCACGATGAAAATGAACATATTGACATATTTAATCAACAGGCTTATCAACTGCATTATATTTAGTCTGGGCAAAGACCTTAAAAGCAAGGAGATGTGTAAGAAAACTAGAAAAGGGGACGCTTAAGAGAAATGCTGTTTTAATTGGTGGAAAGCCTGGTGTAGGGGAGGGGCTGACATAACCAACTGAGTGTTCTGGGAAGGTGTCTTTGAAATAAAGAGAGAGTGCTGGACTGTCAGTGTGCAGTGATATTACCCGTCAAGAGTACGGACTTATGCTTTGATTTCATGCTGTCCCTTTTGTGTTACCTTTCCATTCTAAGTATTTAAAGGAGCATAATAATTTGTGCATTATATAGGCTATTAAGAACTCAATTTGTTTTTTTTCTTTTTTTTATTAATTGATAGCTGTATACATTAATGCAAACATGGGGTACATTGTACTGTTTTCATATACAATTTGAAATACTTTCATCAAGCTGGTCAACATAAATTTCATGTCATTTGCTTAGTCATTGTATCAAAACA
>CAUYQV010102817.1:0-20262 GCA_963574575.1 Galagoides demidoff
GTCTATGTTTGGGTTCATTTTTCTTTGCATAATCCAAGGAATCATAAATCATGCCAAAGCCCGTTGTCTTCCCACCACCAAAGTGAGTTCTGAATCCAAATACAAAGATGACATCGGGTGTGGTCTTGTACATCTTGGCTAGTTTTTCTCTTAATTTCTGTCTTTGGTACTGTTGCCTTCCCAGGGTAAAGGACATCAATGACCATTTGTTTCCTCTGAAATAGTCGGTTAGTCATGAACTTCCTGGTCCGGATAGTTACTGTGTCGTTCATGATGGCGGGCGATCATCGGGCTAAGAGATAGGTCTTGTTATGTTGCCAGGCCAGTCTTGAACTCTGGACCTCACATGATTCTCTGTTCTCAGATTTCCAATGTGATAGGATTACTGGCATGAGCCACTGTGCCGAGCCTGGCTCCTTCGATCTATTTCCACACTGGTTTTCCGTTTACTTTTTTTTACTACAGTTCAATTTCTTTCCTCCATTAGGATTTAGAAAACATTTTGAATTTAATAAAGTATTTACTAACAAAATAATGTGATGCAGAGAGTTTGCTTGAAAATATTCCAGGACCCCAAATATATTAATGAGAAAAAAAAAAAAAGAGAAAGGATTAGCAAGATGTTGCAGGTTGTTGAAGCCAAATGATGGGTAGATGGGGGTTCACTGTACTATGCTCTATTTCTTTGAGTATTTTTGACAATTTTTTACAATAGCCTTAATCAAAAAATAAAAATATTTTTAATTAAATAATAACAAAAATACTTTGTATGAAAATCAGGAGATATAGCTAAAGCCACAGTTAGAGAGAAGTATGTAGCATTAAATGCATCTTTTAGGAAAAAGAAAGGCTAATCAAACTTGAGCTAAGCAGCCATCATAAAAAGTTAGAACAGGTAGCAGCAAATGAAACCTAAATAAGAAAAACCAGAAATTGATGAAACAGCAAACAAACTTATAATATGAAGAATCAATAAGCCAAACTTCTTTTTTTGGAATATAATAAATTTCTTAAATCTCTAGTGATTGTAGTTAATTTCTTAAAAAAATTACCCATGTCAGGATATTGAATTTCTTTTTTTCCTTTTTTTTTTTTCTGTAGTTTTGGCCAGGGCTAGGTTTGAACCTGCCATCCCCAGTACATGGGGCCAGTGCCCTACTCCTTGAGCAACAGGCGCCGCCCCAGGACATGAAAGTTCAATACCAAACACTAATAAAGTCATAGAGGATATCATGAGCATCATTATGCCAATAATGTTGCAAATTTGGAATAAAATGGCATATACATAGAAAAATATGACTTGCCCAAAAGGACTAGAAAATCCAAATTCCTATTCAAGGAATTGAATCCATAATATTTGTTTGCTTGTTTGTTTTTGAGACAGAGTCTCTCTCTCTCTGTGTTGCCTGGGTTAGAGTGCACTGGCATTAGGTATCATGGCTCACTGTAGCCTTAAACTCCTGGGCTCAAGCTATTCTTCTACTGCAGCCTCCCAGGTAGATTGGACTACAAGTGCATGCTGCTACACATGGCTAATTTCTCTGTCTTTTGTAAAGAAAGACTCTCACCCTTGTTCAGGCTGGTCTCAAACTTCTGGTCTCAAGCAGTCCTCTCCCCTTGGCCTCCTAGAGTGCTAGGATTACTGATCCATAATTAAAAACCTCCCTAAATAACTTGTCTAGTAAATTCTGCCAAATATTTAAGGAAGACATTATGTAATTCTACACTCTTATTTATAGAGAATAGAAAAGGGGGTACTATCCTAATTCATTATATAAATCTAAGATTACCCTAAAATCAAAACATGTCAAGAAAGAAAATAACAGGTTACACCCTTACTCATAAACATAAAGGCAAAATCTTAAATAAAATACTGTATGAGCAAACCAAATCTAGCAGTATTTATATAAATCAGTTTTGAAAAATAGAAAATAAAATTTTTAAATGACCTATGAATAAATTAAAAATTACAAAATTTAAAAACTCTTATATACTTAAGAGTAAATCTAGGAAAAGATATATACGTAAGATCTTTATATAGATAGCTACAAAACACTACTGAGAAAAGTTTAAGAGGACCTAATTATGCATAATTATAAAACTGGATGTTATAAAAATATCAATTCTTCCCCAAATGACCTCTAACTTTAATATACTCCTAATCAATATGACAATATGAGTTTTTGTGTCATGTGGAAACTGACAAGTTGATTTTAAAATTTATATGGAAACACAAAGAACTTAGAAGAGCATCATATTCTTACTGCAATACTATTCTACACCCACAAGAATGACTACAGTTAAAAAATAGCGTCTGGGCGGTGCCTGTGGCTCAAAGGAGTAGGGTGCCGGCCCCATATGCCGAAGGTGGCAGATTCAAACCCAGCCCCAGCCAAAAAAACCCTGTAAAAATAAAAAATAAAAAATAGTGTCAATGCAATTGGATCTCTCATAACACTGCTGGTGAAAATGTATATCGGTGTGACCAATTTTAGTCCTTGACATAAGAAATCAGTACATGTGCATATCAGAAGACATGTAACAGACTGTGTGCAGAAGTATTGTTCATAATGCCCCAAACTGGCCATTACCCTAAGTTATCAGTAGTATAATGGATAAATAAATTGTAGTATATGAAATCTAATGATTAAGTTCATGTACTTATCACCATGTGCTTCTGTTGGCAGTACTGTACAAACAACTCAGTAAGGTTTCATAGCATTGGTGTATCAGTGTGTCACAGTTTTGTTCATGTCAACACGTGGCAGTGTCTTGCCAAGTAGCATTCATTATTGTCATTGTGTGTTTTGGGGGCCTGTCATGAGAGTGTTGGAGTGTAAATTAGAGCAGCAAACAAACATGCATAAATTTCTTGTCAAACTTGGCAAGAGTGCAAGTGAAATCAGGAACATGTAAGTCCAAGTTTATGGGGATAATGCCATGACGAGAACAGCAGTGTTCAAATGGATTAAACGTTTTCCTGAGTGGAGGGGACGCATCACTGATAAAGAGTGGTCAGTACAGCCAATAATGAGCAGAACTGAAGAAAACGTTGCAAAAAATCATTGAATTGTGCTTCAAAATCCTCAGCTGACTATGAGAAGTGTGGTAGACCAAGTGAACATCAATAGAGAAATAGGCAAATCTTAACAGAAAATCATGGCATGAGAAACGTGTGGCTCTTGCATCATGACAATGCACTAGGGTGGCACCTGTGGCTCAGAGGAGTAGGGCACTGACCCCATATGCCAGAGGTGGTGGGTTCAAACCCAGCCTTGGCCAAAAAAAAAAAAAAGAACAAACAAAAAAAAACACAAAAAACAATGCACTAGCTCAGCTTGTGTGATTCCATTTATATGAAATGTACAGAATAGGCAAATCCATAGAGATAGGAAGTAGATGAGTGTTTGCCAGGGACTTGGGGTGAGGTCAAGAAGGTGGGATGAAAAATGGCTGCTAATAGATACAACTTTTTCTTAAGGATAAGAAAAATGTTCTGAAATAGGTAGTAGTGATTGCTAAGCAAAAACTTGTGAAAGTACTTGAAAAAAAATGCTGAATTGTATACTTTATAACTGTTATGGTATGAATAACAGGTATGAATGTTATGTCTTTTTTTTTTTTTTTTTTACTGCATAGAAAACACAGGGTTAATAACAGCCACTATTTACATAGCACTTTTTATATGCAATGTCATAACAGTCATGGGCAAGCAGAATTCATGTCCATTTTATTCCGGATTATACTACCCCTCATACATACCTTTTAAAATCCTAGTTTCCCAAAACGAAAAACCTAAATGGTCACATCTTTTGTAGATAAAGACCTATTATTTACCCAATACATTTAACCACTTTCTATAAAGTTTCTTGTCTGAAGAAGACTGGCAGCATTACTATTTATAGTTATACTGCTAATTAACCTTCAACTATCTGTATAGCACATATGCCCTGAATTCTTTAAGTCAATTTTGAACCACCATTCTGCAGGGTTTTTGTTTGTTTGTTTTTTTGGCTGGGGCCGGGTTTGAACTCGCCACCTCTGGTATATGGGGTCAGTGCCCTACCCCTTTGAACCATAGGCACCGCCCTGAACCCCATTCTGAAAAATATACCCACATGTTCAGTACTTTGATATTGAAAGGGCTTTTTTTTTTAGGACTTGAATTTTTAATGGAATTCTCAACTCTCCGTGTTGGTCAGCAATGTGCTAATTAGACTTCAATTGCTGCTTTATGAGGTGAAGACTTAACAGAGGAAAAAGTGATTTTTCCCAGTATTTACTGTGACTTTCTTTTCTTTTTAAGGATCTTTTGAATTTTGATGACCCACTGAACATTGAGGCTGCAGAGCATCACCTGCGAGACAAGGTGAGCGGTGGCTCGTTCTGGGCTGGTGTGCTTGGCACCAGACAAGGTGAGCGGTGGCTTGTTCTGGGCTGGTGTGCTTGGCACCAGACAAGGTGAGCGGTGGCTTGTTCTGGGCTGGCGAGCTCGGCACCAGAC
The DNA here is from genome assembly GCA_963574575.1 of Galagoides demidoff. Classification (NCBI taxonomy): domain Eukaryota; kingdom Metazoa; phylum Chordata; class Mammalia; order Primates; family Galagidae; genus Galagoides; species Galagoides demidoff. The sequence continues at coordinate 4,505 of CAUYQV010102817.1, forward strand.
AAGGTGAGCGGTGGCTCATTCTGGGCTGGTGTGCTTGGCATGAGACAAGGTGAGCGGTGGCTCGTTCTGGGCTGATGTGGTTGGCACCAGACAAGGTGAGCAGTGGCCTGTTCAGCACAGAGGTAGTCACTACTCTCTGTGGGTTGGATGAGAAACTGAGGATGGTGGAGTGCAGGGCTGGAATTAAAGCAATTTGTAAACGATGTGTCCTGATAACCCAAAGTCAGAGGGAAGTAAATTGTTTTCGCTTTGATTTCCTCGAAGAATCCAGTCTGAGTAATTAGATAGGTAGTTCGTGCTTTACCTCATTAACATGCAGGGCGTGGGGGAGTATGGGCAGTGAACAGCTACCTTGTCCCTCCACACCTTTTGCTGAGCTCAGACATGTGCACGAACATTGGGTTTTGATCTTTACCCTAAATAATGAGGTCCTATATATTTACTCCTTCTTTTTTGAGACAGATTCTCAAGCTATAACCCTGGCTTGAGTGCTGTGGCATCACAGCAACTTCAGACTCTTGGGCTTAAGTGATTCTCTTGCCTCAGCCTCCCAAGTAGCTGGGACCACAGGCACCTGCCACAGTTCCCGGCTATTTTGTTGTTGTTGTAGTTGTCATTGTCATCTAGTGGGCCTGGGCCATGTTCAAACCCACCAGCCTCAGTGTGTATGGCCAGCACCCTGCCCACTGAGCTACAGGCACTGCCCATTATATATTTACTCTTGATCTTCAATTCCTTTTTTAAATGTTTTCCTCCGAGTCAATATATAAACCATCACTGTCACTCCTGGAGCTGCATGCCATATCCCACAGGGTGGCGCTGCCCTGTTCTCTCCTGGGTAGGCTGTCAGGTTTGGTTCTTTTCGGATTTGTTTTCCCCAGCTATAAACAGTAATACAAAAATATCTTGTACACATAGCCTTAAATTCTGGGGTTTTTTTTGTTTTTTGTTTTTTTTTTTAATGGAGGAGAGTCCTAGAGCTGGCTGGTCAAAGATTGTATGTATTCTTAATCTGAATAGCCTTTGCCAGCCTATTCCCTGTGCGCTCTGCAATGCGGTGGTGTCCCCTACTTTCTGAGCTCCCGGAGAGTTGGAGCCTTTTTTTTTTTTTTTTAAACTTCCTATTTGTTTGTTTTTTGGAGACAGAGTCTCACTCTGTCACTGCAGCCTCCCATAGCTAAGACTACAGGCCCATGCCACCAGGTCTAACTTATATAAACATTTTTTTTTCTCTTTTTTTTTTTTTTGCAGTTTTTGGCTAGGGCTGGGTTTGAACTTGCCACCTCCAGCATATGGGGCCAGCGCCCTACTCTTTAAGCCACAGGCACCGCCCTATATGTTTTATTTTTTTTTAGAGAAGGAGTCTTACTGTGTTGCTCAGTCTGATCTCAAACCCCACACGATCCTCACATCTCGGCCTCCCAAAGCACTGGAATTACAAACGTGAGCCACTGAGCCCAGCCAGTGTCTTTTTACGCCGTGTGTATTACCTGTTTGCATCTCTGAGTTACTTGTTCGTTCTTTTGAGCCATCCTTTTATTAGATTAATTTTCTTTGAATTTTACGGGGTCTGTTAGAGACATGAATCTGGTCAGTCACTTTTGCAAATACCAGGAGTGTAGCTGTGTCAGGTTAAGTCTCCACAGACTGTGCTTCTGTGTCACTGTTTACAAGTGGACTTCAGCAGCTTCCAGGAACACACCTGTTTGAGTAGACTATGTGCCTAGAAAATACTAAAACCTATTAGGAAGGAAAAAGTATAACAAAACCTGAGCTAGTGGAACTACAGTCCCTGGATATCAGCTGTGTGGGAGTAGCATGGCAGCGGGTGGTTGTCCCTGCCAAAGGAACCACACATCCTAAGGAGAGAAATGCTGTCAGAAAAGGAGTCTAGAGCGACTGCCCTGGGCCTGTGGACTCTGGCCAGGCAGCTCAACCACACTTAGGGCCCACACTGCTCTGCCTGGATTGAGTGGTAGAACCTTGAGTGTTGTACTGGAACCAGATTCCCAGTGGCAGCCTCCCCTCTGCCTGTGACTGGCACCCACCACCATTAGCTTGGCTGGTATTGCTCTGCACATACCCATGAAAGCCATCAAGTTGAATGATCAGAGTGATGCTTGTTTACATTAGACCTGCTATTCACCATGCCTGTGTGGGTGTTTGAGATCTGCCTTTCCTGGTCCTCCCCACAGCTCTGAGCCTAAGCTCAGACCAGGAGGGTAGTACCTTCCAGAGCCTGAAGAGTGGGCAGGAGCACCACCCAGACATCCAGTGGGTGCAGTGGTGACAGCAGGGTGTACGGTGTGACTGGGAGGGCAGAGCAGGCTGTCTGCTGTGGCTGGTGTCCTGCTGAGGAGACCTTTCTTCGGGCTGGGGCAGTAGGGGTCCCTGATGGGAGGTGGCCCTGTAGGCTGTGTTATTGGCCAAGGTCTGGTACTCTGCTGCCACAGCCTGGACAGATATGCTTCTGGCCCCTACCTCTCAGGAGGCTTTGTCCACCTTTGTACTCCTCTCTGCTGTCATTGGGACTGACGAGGACATTCCACACAGCCCTTGTTAGAGAAGGTGACAGTGATGTGATAGAAGGCACTTCCACAGGTCAAGGCGGAGATTTGGTAAGGATGCCTTTCATTTGACCTTTCTTTGTATGAGATAGGGGAACACTTCGTAGTTGACAAACTGTTAGCCTCCACGAAGTGGACCTCGAGTCTCCAACGTGACACCTCCCCATGAATTCCAAGAAATGCTCCAGCCCTAGCCCAGTCTTCACACAAAGTTATGGGGCATCACTATGACTTAGGAGCAGTGGCAAATGTCCCACTCACGTTACCTCATGGTCATTCATCACAACTGTAGTTGAGAGCCACGTATGTGCCAGCGTGGTTCTGGGGCAGGCTGTGGCAGTGATGGGAGGGGCAAGGGAATGCAGGGTGGTGGGGACAGTACCCCAGAAAGCAGGGATAGTCAGCGCAAAGGCCCCAAAGTGGGGACATGCTGGGAGCTCAGAGGAGAGTGACAGGCCAGTGTGACTGGCACAGGACAGCAAGGATGGAATAGTAGGTGCCTAGCACTGTTCCATGCACATGGCACAGGAGGCACTTGCTTCTTGTTACAACCCCAGTAGGGGATTGCTGTTGTCCCTATTGACTGCTGAGGACACAGCCATCAGGAATTGGAGACCTCATGATTATCCAGCTAGTGAGGGGCAAGCCTAAGATTTGAACCCAGGCAGCCTGGCTCCAGTGTCCGTGGTCTTCACTTGGTCCTGTGCTCTGAGGCCAGGGCAGGAGAGGAGGGAAGCGGCAGGGCCAGAGCACAGGGTATCTTTTCTCCTAAGGGTAGGACATGGGGGTTGGGCAGGGGGAGCTTACGGAGTCTTCATTTCACATCCTATAAGTTTTTTCACAGTCCTGGTGGTATTGTCTACCTCTGAGGACTATGGAAATGACCTTGAGAAGATATTTTTGCCAGAAGCACAGTCGCCCTCTGGAGTAAAAGGATAGTGTGGGAGTCTCCAGATGCAGTCCTGTAGGCAGGGGCCGGCACAGTGACCTGGGCAAAGTCATAGCTTTCTTGGTGGCCAGGAACAAGTCACCAAACAATTTTCATAGAACAGTTTTCATAGCTGCACATTGAGAATGTACCTGGCCCTTTCCAGATTGCTATGCTGAGCTAAGCTTGCGCAGGACATGGCCTGCTGGCAGGAGCCCAAGGCCACGCTCCAGGCAAGGCCTCCTCTGGGCTGGCAGCCCTGCCTTGGCATGAGGCACACACTCTGGTGTTGGAAAATAGGCCCACCCCCCTGGACTGAGCACGTAGTTGAGGAAGTGTAAGTCAGGTCCACTAAGAACTGACAGCTGTGCTGTGTTCCCTGTGCAGTGGGCACTGCCTGGCATTAAGACCCTCCCTGGGGGGGAGTGTTGAGCACTGCAGGTCATCCTCACAGCCTGTAGCTTTTGCTCCTAACCTGGGGAGAGCAGGCCTGGAGCACACTGGGGCAGTGGTCAGATCTGAGAAGGCCGACCGGCCTCCAGTAGTGATATCTAGGTCTCTGCTGCCTTGGGCCCCTGAGGCATCCAGGCAGCTGTTTTGCTGGACCTCCACAGCACACTCCACATCCCCGTAGTTACCAAGGGTGGGGCCGTGTGTGGGCTGGGAACAGTATGCGGCAAGGTCCAGGGAAGCCTTCTGGGAGAACAGATCAGGAGACAAGGGTCTTCCTGAGATCAGCTGCTGTGGCCCATGCCCATCTGTGGGTAGAGGAGTCTTGACTTGAGTTGATCACACTTCCCTCATCTGCAAAGCAAGCGGTCGAGTGAGATGTTGTCTTGGGGCCCTTCAGCCCAGACCCTGTGTTTGTGCCCCACCCTCAGTGTGCCCAGCACAGCATCTGGTGCACAGTCGGCACCAGAGTCATGGAGAATGTCCCTTACACTTGGCCAGGTCTTTGGTCATTCTGCCACCATGGTGACGAGAGGCCTGGCCTCTGCACACGTGGCCTTCAGTGGGTGGCTCTGCTGGTGCCTGGGGCACAGCTTCACCCTCACTCACTGTCCCTGTTCTTCTTTCTCCCCCTGCTCCTCCCACTACAGGAGGACTTCCGGAACAAAGTGGACGACTACATCAAGCGCTACGCCAGATGATGAAGGGGACGCGTGCAGGCCCACGGACTGGGCGCAGCTTGTCTCCAACGTGAAGCAGCAAGAGGTGGCCCCTCTGCTCCCCATCCTCACGCTCCCTCAGCCCCTCTGGATCGTCCCGGCCCTGTGACCATGTTGTCCAAAGGAGATCATCTTCATGACTGCCCATTGTAGATGGAGAGCTCAACGTAAACCCAGCAAGAACACGTGTCTGGGCTTCTAAAGAGTTGTCTGCTTACCTTAACATGTTTACTTTTTTGAAATTGTACTGTATCGGTTGTTGGTGAAATTCTTGAGAAGTTGTAATGAACTCAAAATTGAGGCTAGAGCTTGCTTACCCTTTCCCCAAACAAAATTGGTTTCCTGCACAAGTGACGCTAATGATGTGTTCAGTGTAACTTGCAGATTGGCAATAAGAAACCCGCTACAAACTGTGATTGGATGCAAATTCTCTTAGCTTCTTCCACGAATGTTGGCCCTGCCCAGGTGTCGTGAAGCTTTCCAGAATGCATAGAGTCATCCACTGTAGATCTCTTAATGAAATGCGTATTTTATTTAATGTAAGTATATTTTGGAACAGATTTGTAATTTGTACAATTCAATGCTTTAATTATTTTTTCTATTCTCATTTAGTTTGTATTTTCATTGTATAGAGCAGACAGAAAGATGTTGGGTCAATCAACTATTGAAGAGAAATACAAAGAAAATATGAAACATATTATTCATTCTGTCCAAGTGCAACAAGAATCTGGCTCTTAAAAATCAACTCTTATTTTCAGATCCATATGTGGCAAGGACATTCCAGAGCCCTTCGAAGGTAGATCTAGATCTGGATGATAAAAAAAAAAAAAAGCAGGGAGCCCATTCTCACATGCTGCCCAGAGGAAACTGGCGGGATCCTGCACCAGGTGGGGGCTGGTGTTTCTGCTCTGGTCCTATGATCCTGAGCCAGTAGCTACTCACCAGAGTGCTAGATCTCCGCTGTCCTAAGAAGCAGGAGAGGTACCTCAGGAATCAGCCCAAACAGTGTCTGATGCCAGTGAGACTGTGCCTGTGGTTTTCTGAGTCTGCTATGGCTCTGACCCTATCTGGGTGCAGGGCAGACTCAGCCAGGTTCACTTGCTGCAGAGAGGAGCCCAAAGAGAGGCCCTTAGACCTTTGAACCACTGAAGTCAAGTTCTAAATAAATGTTTGTCTGGTTTCATATGCTGCCTGCCTAACACTGAGATTTAACTGCCAGCTTCTACAGACCTCTGGATTCCCCAGTCTGCCACCTCCCAGGTTTAGTTGCTTAGAATCTCTGATCAGGAGATGAGTCTCCAGCAGGTGAGGAGTGTGACCTTGCTTCCTGTCTGCAGTCAGGGTATGCCTGCTAGATGTGAGGGTGGCCCTCTGCTAATGGGCCACACATATGGGTACCCAGAGCAGGGATGGATGGGACTGGATAAAACGAGTGGTGGGCTTGGGGCCTGTCTGGGAGGCCTGGTAATTTGCACTTCCCAAGGCCTGGGAAGGATCCTTATACACTTACCATGAGACATTCTCAGCTATAGGTAGGTAGGAGGCCAGGGTAGTGGCTGTCCTGCCCAAATGCCTGTATCTGCCCTGTGTCAATCCCAGGCTTGAGCCATGGCACATCCCACAGTAGCTCTTGGGGCTGCCCAAGCTGACAGGTGGTGCAGGTGTCAACATAGAACTTTGTCACAAGGGCATGTCTGTAGGAGAAACGGTGCCACTGTGTGTTCAGTGGAAATGTTCACTCAGTGGACGTGAAACACGATGCCCTCTGGACCACACCACAACAATAATGGCAATTATTCTGACCTCAAAATAGTTGCACAGTAGAAAAATACTTTATTTTCGGAGATTAAGCATTCTTTAAAAATGGCACATCCAGATAACATCCCATTCTGTTCTGTGGGCATCCTTGGGAGATATTTTGCACACATACCCCTCCCCATCTCCAGGAGCTCCATCACAGTGATCGCTGGCACTGAGTGGGTCAGGCGTCTTCAAACTACGGCCTGCGGGCCACATGCACCCCGCCTAGGACAGTTATCCAGCCTGCTGGGTGTTTTTGCCGCTGCTACCTGTCCTGCTTAGCAGGTGACTCATCCTGGGGCCCACAGTCCGGCCCTCCAACAGTCTGAGGGACAGTGAACTGGTCCCCTGTTTAAAAAGTTTGAGGACCCCTGGAGTGGGTGCTTGGTTGGGCCTGGTGGGACCTGTTGGTGACTGACCCACTGGCTTATTGGCATCTCCTCGCCCTCAGGCCAAGTGACACATCTAGCTCCCCTCTGTGTGCCCTGACCGACCTGGTAATAGGTGCTGAGAGGGTAGGAGTCCGTAGACTCAGGCAAGGAAGCGTCCCAGCTGGGGAAGCTGGGAGTGGGCAGGGCCTTGGGGGAGTGAAGCTCTTGGGTAGCTCTGACATCCAGGACCTTTTTCCTGATTCCTGCTCTCAGCTTTGCTCTGGAGGGCCCACCACTGTCCTACTGAGAATCTGAGGTACAGCTGAGGGTTGTCACACACACTCTTCCAGGAAAAGCTTCCATGGGCAGCCTCTCAAAAGGCGGTTCTTGTCTCTCCCCAAGGGCTTCCCTAAATGTCCCACCAGCAAGTGTCCTCCCCTTTGCAGTCCTGCTAAGGAGCCCTGACAAGAGCATCACTCAATGTCGACCTCTGGTCTGTGCCTCCTTCCTTGCCCCACGGCCTGGTGGCTCTCACATGCTGCACTACAGTGTGGCAGAGCCCAGCTCCTTGGACTAGGGTTGTCTTCACCTGCCCCCACCTCCACACTGAGCCTCAGAGGCTGCTCACTTGGTTTCCAGCAACCACCAAGTAAGCCAGGCTGTGTGCCTGCTGGAGACGCCGCGGCACTACGCAAGTGCATACAGAAACTTTGAGGCCACGTCAGACTATTTCCACAGCTAACCCATTTTGAAATGTACGTTTTTTCAAAGGAACATGTTTCCCGGTATTTGGCACTTTAAATGTTTCACGGCACCCGTGCACATTTCTCTCTGTCTTCAGCTACTTACACACTTGTCTGGGAACCTGTGGGTACAGGAGCCAACAGTGTTCTTCCCCAGGGCTCGCCACGGCCAGGTTACTCTCATCAGAGTCCTGGCCCATTCAGAGGCCAGCTAGGGGCAGACCCAGCATATCTCTCTTTTCTTTTTTTTTAAATTACTGCAGCAGAGAGACTGAATAGCCAAGCTCTCTACCTCTCAAAGAATCCCAGTGGGCAAACTACCAGGCCCTGGTGATCACCAGAATCTGTTACACGTTGTCAGGAACAGACCCCGCCCCTCACCGTTCCCTGGAGTTGTTCTATTCTCGGGTGACCCCTACTCCCTTTAAAGAACTGCTTAAAAATGTCTCAGAACAGATTAAAATTGATCAATTGCTCCAGTTTCTTCTGGAACTGATGGTGCATTCAGATTTCCCTTTGTTAACTGGGACCTTACTCCCTGAGAGGTTGTAAAAGTCAGGTACAGATTCCTGTTAACATCAGACTTGGCTTTGAATCAGATCAAGCAGATGTTTATTTATGTAAAAATTCCAACAGAGGATACAGCGCACCAAGCTAGGATTTTTCACTTTCGTCCACAGATAATCTTGGAATTTCGGGTTTCCTACAAGTCCACTCTTCTTTATAAAATAAACAGTGTCCTGTAACATGCTAAGATATAACCTTAGTAAATGTTTTACTTTTCCTTTGCCAAAGAACTTGGAAAATGAGAAAACCTGTCACCATTTTCTTCTCCCACCTGTAGCCCTGCTTCAAATAGAAAATGTCCCCCAGCATGCAGAGACCGTCAGAGGCGTCTTCATCACCCATCCTGTCTTGCCTTGGGTGTCCATGGGCTTACTAACACTGATTTATTAAAAGAATTGTGGTTTGAAAAAAAAATCTTTTAAAAATGCAGTGATGGAGGCATTTGGGGATACTGCCTTGTTGGAGTGGGGGTGTTGGGTTTTTTTTTCTTTTATTTTTGAGACAGAGTCTCACTTTGTTATCCTCATAGCAAACCTCATAGCAACCTCAAACTCTTGGGCTCAAGCCATCCTCTTGCCTCAGCCTGCCCAGTAGCTGGGACTAGAGGCGCTGCCACAACACCGGGCTATTTTTAGAGACGAGGTCTTGCTCTTGCTCAGGCTAATCTCAAACTCCGGAGTAAGGTGATTGACTCGCCTCAGCCTCCCATGACGCTGGGATGATGGGTGTGAGCCACTGCACCGGGCCTTCCTTGCTTTGTCAATAACATCTCTTTGTCCATATTGAGTTGTACAAATGGCCACTCCAAAAACTTCAGCTTAAGGCTCATTCGTTTTCATTACCAATTTACAGAACCAGAGTTCTTCCAAAACTCTGGCTTTTTTTTTTTTTTTAATACGGAACGCTTCACGGATTTGTGTGTCGTCCTTGCACAGGGGCCATGCTAATCTTCTCTGTTTCGCTCCAATTTTAGTATATGTGCTGCCAAAGCGAGCACAACTCTGGCTTTTTTTAAGCTTATTTCAGGATCAGTTGGAAACAGTGCACGTCCCAGGAACTTCTGGTGCTGGAGGAGGGGAGACCTGTGAACAGGACCTCTGTGCACACTTAGCTGGGATGTGTCCTCAGCAGGGAGGAGAGGGGTGGGCGGTAGACAATAGACATGCTGGTTTAGCCCGCATTCTGTCCTCATTGAGCCTGGACCCACAGTACACATCCGGGGGTGCTTCTCCCTCTGATGACCTGTGTGATGCCTGGACGCCTCTGGCCTCAGAGGTCTCCTCTCTCTGGATGTGCTGTAATTTTTTGGTGTTGGATTTTCATGACCAGTGTCTGACCTTATGACCTTCCTAGCAACTTATCACTCCCCTGCAATGCACAGTGCTCAATGCTGAAGATTATTTTGTCTCGAGCCAGTCATCAGTATTACCAAGTGTCTCTTTAAAAATTTCTATCCCAGCCTCAATTGCCCTATCTACCTGTGTCCTTCCTTCCCTGGGCCATGGGGAGGTTGAGCAGACAACCTGGGTGTAGCACTGCAGGGTAGTAGTCTTATTTCCTATTTCTGAGAGGTTCAGCCTCAAGTTAGTTTAAAAAAATAAAACCTGTCCCCCTGGGAACAGTGTGGTGAGGGGCTCTAGGTAGGGCAGGAGACAGGTGCAGCCCAGTGGCCCTCTGGATCCCACTGGTGTCACATGTGCTTTGCCAGATCAATAACAGTAAGAACCCACAGTCAGCGTAAGGAAGAGCTGGCCAGGCATTCGGATGAGACCAAAACACACTAAAGGGTATGGCCTGTCCACATCCTCCCCACTTTGCTGCCAGACTGGTTTCTAAAACACACCGTTGGCCATGTCACGTCTTCCTCTTCCAGAATAAGCATCCCTGTGCCTGGCCTGCAGAGCGCATTGTGACAGGCCCGTCTGCCCTGCCAGCTGCTTCCCAAGAAGCCTGGCCTCAGAATAGCACCCCACCAGGACACACAGCTTCCCTGCTGAGGCCCTTTTCAAGATTCAGTTCACAGAGTGTCCCTGTTGCTGCTATGAAGCTATTCTGTGCTTACAGATGGATGGCACCCCCTGAAGAATCCTCATCTTTCCAGGTGCCCAAAGCACCAGGGTGTGGACTGCATTTGTTATGGGTATCCTACCTCTGCTAAGTCACTCGGGGTGAGCACAGGGCTTACCTTAGCCAGCTGCTGTAATTCACTAGGTTATTACGATGTGACTACCTAAAGCTGAAGCTTCAGAGCACAGAACGCAGACGCCAGTCTGCTCTAGGGAGCAGCTGGCAGAGTGGCCACCACCTCCCAGCAGCTGACAATGCTACAGGGTTTGTCAGGGTTGAATAGGGTTTCCTTTGAGTAAATGCGCCTGTGAAAACTACTGCCAAAAAGAAGAAATAACATGCAGGAGATCCTAAGGGTAGAACAGGACCCTGGAAATGAAGCACAGTAGCAAAACATCCATTCAGGAAAATGCAGTAACCTGCACCTGTGACTCAGAATAAAAGTCCCAACTGGACAACAGACCAAAGTGAAAAGCCAACAGAATGAAACAGAGCTGGCTGCAGGCAACGGGCACAGCATGGAGGGCAGGGCTGGTGCTGGGGAAACAGGTGACCACGTGGAGACAGATTGAGAAACACTTCCAGAGTGCAGGAGACACAAAAGCCATCAGAGGGATGATAACAGGAAGAACAGAGAGGACTTGGGCTTGCAACTTCAAGAACATGGACTGGATTTACCCCACTTTATGAAATAAGCAAAAACCCGAAAATACATATGGAAAGACAATTTCCAGACCTTGGACAGCAGGCAATTCTGGACAGTGATCACTGAGACCTGCTGGGTCTCAGCACAGTGAAGGTGGCCCTGGGTGGAATCCATAGGCTTCCTGACTTGAGGTGGAATCAAGTTGAGAGAGGCCCAGAACTCCCAGGGCAGAGCACCCAGCAGAGGCTGCACAGGGCACAAGCCCAACTCCTGCAGGGAAGTCCTCTCCAGCCTGCAGCCAGATACTGACACATAGCTGTGAGAACACTACCTGGGGAGGAGAACCACCTAAAAGGAGCAGAGACAATGACACTTAAGAGCTCACACAAGGATAGGAAAAGTCTTGTTCCCACAGGACAGAGTAGAGGATGCAGAAGGGTGCTGGCTAAGTCATAGGAAAGTAGCCTTAGAAACTGTGCTAGTCCCATCCAAAAATCTTAAAACCAAGCCTGGGAAGGGTCAAACTGTTTCAAAAGTAAGTGTCCCAGAACAAAGCCCCCAAATATTTTTAGGACTAAAAAAAATCCCAAATAGCCGGGCATTGTGGTGGGCACCTGTAGTCCCAGCTCTTTGGGAGGCTGAGGCAAGAAAACAGCTTAAGCCCAAGAGTTTGAGGTTGCTGTGAACTGTGATGCCACAGCACTCAGGGTGACACCTTGAGACTCTGTCTCCAAAAAAAAAAAAAAAAAAAGAATTCACAGTCTCCTAACATAATAGACAAAATGTCCAGGATACAAATGAAAATCACGCATCATACCAAGAACCAAGAACACTGCAATTTCAGTGAGAAAGGATAGTTGACTGACATCAATGGTAAGTCATGTGGAATTACTGTACAAGGATTTTACAGCACCCGTGGTAAGTAGGTGTCAGAAGCTCATTTTAAATTTGGTGGGAAAAAAATCAAATCTCCACAAAAAATACAGACTTATAGAAAACCAATTGGAAATTACAGAACTAAAATGTGCAATGATAGAAACTTAAAAAACTTCCTGGATAGGCTCAATAGTAAAAAAGGCAGAATCCATAAGTTTGAGGAGCAATCAATAGAATTTATTTACTCTCAACAGCAGAGAGACAGAAAGAAGGAACAAGGCCTCAATGGGACACTAACGAAAGATCCAACATTCTCATTATTTGAGTTCCAAGAGAAGAGAGAATAAGCTAAAAGACTATTGAAACAATACGGCTAGCCGGGCACAGTGGCTCACACCTGTGATCCCAGCACTCTGGGGGGCTGTGGTGGGTGAATCACTTGTTCAGGAGTTCAAGACCAGCCTGAGCAAGAGTGAGACCCTGTCTCTACTAAAAAAAAATAACTGGGTGTTGTGGCAGGTGCCTGTAGTCCCAGCTATGTAGGAGGCTGAAGCACGAGAATCGCTTAAACCCAAGAGTTTGAGGTTACTGTGAGCTGTGACACCATGGCACTCTACCAAGGGTGACATAGTGAGACTCTGTCTCAAAATAAATAAATAAATAGCTGAAAGGAAAATAACCATCAACCATGAATTCTATATCCAGAAAAACTTATTTTTAGGAATCAAAATAAAATTAAAACATTCTCGGATAAAGTAAAAATTAAAACTAAAAGAATTTGTTGGTTGGGTGGTGCTTCATGTCTGTAATTAGCACTCTGGGAAGCCAAGGCAGGAGGATGGGCTGAGGCCAGAAGTTCAAGACCAGCCTAGGCAACATAGCAAGACCTCACTTCTACATACATAAATACATGAAAAAAGTTCATTAATAGCAGGCCTATCTGCAAAGATTGGCTAATGGAAATTCTTCATACAAAGGAAATGAGAAGGAAGGAGGAATCTTTGTAAATCATAAAGTTTGATGAAATTAAAAATATTATACTGTCTGATGCTCAAAACTGATACTTAAGAATAGGGGGAATAGGCTCAGTGCCTGTGGCTCAAGCAGTTAAGGCGCCAGCCACATACACCTGAGCTGGGGGGTTCGAATCCAGCCCGGACCCTGGGCCTGCCAAACAACAATGACAATTACAACCAAAAAATATCCAGGCATTGTGGCAGGCGCCTGTAGTCCCAGCTATTTGGGAGGCTGAGGCAAGAGAATCACTCAAGCCCAGGAGTTAGAGGTTGCTGTGAGCTGTGATGCCACAGCACTCTACCCAGGATGACAGCTTGAGGCTCTGTCTCAAAAAAAAAAATAGGGAGAATAAGTAGAATTTAATGCAGGTAAGATTTTCTTCATCTGAAGTGGTAAAATGTTGATGTCAGGGACTTAATAAGTCACATGTGTGTCCTGTCACACCAGCACAGCCACAAAGAAAACTACACGGAGAGAACCGACAGAAGACAGTATGAATAGCACAGATGTCAGAGAGCTAAGAACTTCTAAAAATGTTCTCTCATAAACAGAACAAGAAAACTGTCAAAAATTCTGCCCACTTTTCAAGATCTCTGGAAATTAATCCAAGACTTTCAGCAATGTAGAACATTTATTCAAGAAAAGTGTACGTATATAAATCTCAGTAAGAACAGAGATTTATGGCATTTTTAATTTAGACTAGTCCCATTCCCCACCCTCTACCTCCACAGTATCCCGAAATGCATTCTCAGTGAAAATTCACAGCCTGGGAACCACCAGAGGGAGCTCATTCCCAGAGAGACCCATCATTTTTCTTTAACTAAATCATAACTGTGTACATTTATGGGGTACAGTGTGCTCCAATGTACTCAATACTATTATGAAACCAATATATAGTCACCTACACATTCATAAGAGAGATGCATCATTATTTAACAAATCTGGTAGTTCCCTGGAAGACCCTACTTGTAAAGCTGTGTTGATCTTAGACCTTACTGGAGATAAAAGTACATTTTCCAGGTTGAACTATTTAAGGTCAATGTACAAAAATCAGGTGTTTATATACGTTAGCAATGAAAAATCTAAAAATGAAATTAAGAAAAAAATTCTATTTGCAATAACACAAAATAAGAAAATACTTAGTGATGAATTTAACACCCACAGTGGACATATCATAATCACCCCTAGCCCACAGCTGACATTAGGGTTCACCCTTATTGTTGTAGGTTCTGTAAGTTTTAACAAATACACTACAGGGATCTCTCATTATCTTACAAAATAGTTTCCCTGCACTAAGAATTCTCTATGCTCTGCCTGTTCAGCCCTCCCTCCCCCAGCCCCTGAAAACTCAATTGTTTTTAAACTTCAATAATTAGTTTTAAAGTCTAATGTCTCTTTCTTCATCATTTTTGTTCTTGTTTCACAACTGCCCACTTTTTTGATCAAATATCCATTTATCTTCCTGTAGATCTTTCTCTATTGGAGATTTGCTCTGATAGCTCTATTACCTTTTCCCCTTAGGTGGAATTCTATTTGTTGCCTGTGTTATATCACCCAGGAGATAACATTCCTCAAATGTCTGGTCCTTATCAGGCACATGTCTTTGAAGCTCAGACATCCTGTTAGGTTATCTGTTATGGGCTGACCAGCCAGCTGAAATGGTCGTAGCGCCACTGCACGCCGCACCATCCAGTCTTCAGTGTGGGGGTGCCCCCTCATTCCTGGGTACCAAGAGCCACACTGCACATTATCTTGTCTGTTTCCACCACTGCCCTTGCTCTATTTGCAAACACAAACCTTCTTGTAGCTGCCCAATTGGCCCCAAGAATACTTAAGATGAATCACCTTGTCATTTGTCCTTGGGCTCCCTCCAGCGCCCATCTTTACAGCCTTGCAAATACAGAGGATACCAAGAAAAGATATACCCATTTTAAGAAAGGAAAAAACAGTATTAAATTTGTAACAGTCAAATCATGTTTGACTTCTGCAACTGTAAGAGCAGCTCACATGTGACTTGTATTCATCTTTTGTTACTGGCATATATTGAGTATTGCAATTTTAACACGGTTGTTTCCTTTCTTAAAATGTGTATACACTTTTTGGCACCCTCTGTAGATTTTAAGAATGCAATCTCTCCCCACCCACCTTTGCTCCTAACCCCATTCTCTCTCATCTCCTCCAGCACTTTTTCTGTTTTCAGTTTCCTTCTGTTAACTTGCCCTTACTCTTATGTGCCTTTTAGCGCCTCTTTTCTCAGCTTTTTTGTAATAGTTGACTCATTCTCCCATTTACTCTTCAGCTCTTTGCAGCTGACCCTGTCCTCACCTGCCTCCTGACGTTTCGCTTGCTGATCACGGCAGAGCCTTGCAGACCCCTCTCCACTGCACTCTATCTGTATGCTTGGTGTCTTTGACTTTCCTTCCTGAGCCCTTTTCCGCTCCTCTTTCCATGGTGCTTGGGTCCTGTGCATCCATTCACTTCTTAAACGTTGCTGTGCCCTTTGCTACTGGCTGCATTTGGCAAGAAATGAGCTCGGCTTGCAGACAAGAATGAAGGGAAATGAGTCCAGAAATGTGCAGGTTTGTTGTACTGGAAATGCCAAGTTTTTCTGGACCCCAATAGGAAGGAGATAGAACTGAGAAAGTCTATGAAAAGCCAATTAAAATCCAATCTCTTGGCTCAGCGCCTGTGGCTCCATCGGCTAAGGCGCCAGCCACGTACACCTAAGGTGGCGGGTTCGAATCCCCAGCCCGGGCCTGCCAAACAACAATGATGGCTGCAACCAAAAAATGGCTGGGCGTTATGGCGGGCGCCTGTGGTCCCAGCTACTTGGGAGGCTGAGGCAGGAGACTCGCTTGAGCCCAGGAGTTGGAGGTTGCTATGAGCTATGATGCCATGGCACTCTACCCAGGGGGATAGCTTGAGGCTCGGTCTCAAAAAAAAAAAAAAATCCAATCTCTTGGCAAAGCAGGCCTGGATTCATATTCTACCACTACCTGTGTGAACT